>UESW01002110.1:0-49142 GCA_900491605.1 Calamus simplicifolius | reverse complement strand
GTATCGGGTTTTGTGTTTATCCTAAATGGTGGAGCTGTTTGCTGAAAAAGTTCAAGCAACATACAGTGGCAGATTCGGTGTGCGAGGCAGAGTACATCGCTGCATCAGATGCTGCGAAAGAAGCTGTGTGGCTGCAAAAGTTTATCTCCGAGCTTGGAGTGGCACCTTCCATAGATGGACCAGTCCTGTTGTACAGTGACAGTACTGGTGCTATAGCTCAAGCAAAGGAACCACGAGCACATCAGCGCACCAAGCACATACTGCGTCGGTTTCATCTTATACGAGAGATTGTAGACCGAGGTGACATAAATCTTCAGAAGATTGATGGAAAGGAAAACCTAGGTGACCCATTTACTAAAGCACTCAGCATCAAGGAGTTTGATGACTATAAATTGAAGATGGGTATTAGATACTGTAATGAGTGGCTTTAGGCTAAGTGGGAGTTTGTTGGAATTGTATCCTAAAGCCAATCATTTGATGATTGTGCTGATGTAAATTGTATATAAATTGATATATTAATAAAAGTTATTTGGTAGTTTATTCATTACAAGAACATCTTCTTAAAACTCCTAATAGTAATGAAGCCCTCAGGATCTTCCTTCACGATAAAGAAGGATTTATCTTTGAAGGTCCTTAAAAGAGTTCGCGACCAAATGATATACTATGACAGGGCCATAGTACTATCAATTATAGGATGTTGTATATCATATTTGTTGGTTGTCCTCTTAACCAAGGAGTGTAGACACTGGTATGACATACAGGTGAAAGTGTAGGAGTACATTTCACCGAACGTGACTCATTTCTGGATACTCTACTGTCAAGAGTTAATCCGAGAAGATATAGGTATAAGTATCCTTCAGACCTGAAGATCACAACCATTGGCTTACAAGCAACTCATTGTACTTAGGTGCCGGACCACCTGGATTTCTAATCCAGCTACGAAAGGTTACTGGGTGCAGTCAAGTACTTATGGTAGTCAGTTGTGGATCAAGATGGAATTTGACCTATCCCGTTAAAAGAAGAAATGCTTGTGTTTCAATTTAGCAAGACCTTGGCCAAGGCACTTCATGTGAAAGTCACATGATCACTAAAATTGAAATCACTTTATGGATTTGCTGTTTAGAGTTGACAGGCTCTTAAGCCATCCTTAGCATTTGTGGTCAAGAGGATGAATTATACGGTAACTGTTTCTTAGGGTTCTTGGAGTTTGCTCGGCAACTCTTCGACCTATCCGGACGTCGGGTTCCATTGCTAGATGGGCACATCGATTAGTATAGAAAGTTATTTCTATGCTACCGGCTTAGGTTCGAACCTAGAGAGTCACACGCATAGAAGTTTCCTAGGATGATCTATTTGCTGATCAACGATTGAGAATCGTATATGATTTAATTAATCAATTTGATTGATTGAATTATCTCAATTGGGTTAAGTACAAGTGAATAAGATTCAATTTGGTTTAAGTCTATTAGAAGGACTAATCAATTTCAAATATTGATTTGAAATTAGACTTGATTTGGATTTAAATAGATTCAGGACTAGCCAAATTTGATTTGGGCTAGGACCATGATCTATATTGGTTTAATCAATAAATTTAAATCAGCTTAAAAAAAAATCCAAACCCCATATGTGAAAAAGGTTTTCTCGCATGATGAGATAACTAAAATCTCATCTCATGAGAAATTAAATTCTCATGCAGAATTTAATTTATAACTTTTAGTCTTCTTCAAATGATTCCCAAGTTCAAGAAAAATAAATTTTGCTAAAAGGTGCCTCTTTGGAAGAGCACTCCATACAACTCTCCGTGCATTGATAAGTGTGTAAATAAATGTGCCTCTTTGGAAGAGCACTCCATACAACTCTTCGTGCATTGATAAGCGTGTGAATTAATGTGCCTCTTTGGAAGAGTACTCCACACAACTCTTCATGCATTGATAAGTGTGTGAATTTAATGTCTCTTTGGTTTTCATAAAAACAGCGGAATTCTAAATGTTAGAATTCAATAGGCTGGCTAATATGAAACTATAAATAGAGGACATCCCTCACCAGATAACACAACACAAGATCAAAAGAGATTAAAAAATTCTAAACAGTTAGAACCAAGTGTTACAGTTCTAAGAGTTAGAACAGAAAATTCTGGTGTGATTTTAATGTTAGCAAAAGCTTGGTGGATCTTGGAGGAAGATTCAAGTGGAAGGATTCAAGATCAGCAAAATTATTTTTTCGCAAGCTAGCACTCCTGAGAATCCGATCATTCGGGGGCTTCGCATGGACAATACTAGAGGTCGGACGATTGAACGGCTGCAGAGCACAAAGGATTTACCTACTGTTCTTAAGGTGAGTGATTTGATCCCTAGATCTTAAGGCAGGCTTCAAGATAAGTAGTATGACTTCTCATCTTGAAGATTAAGATATGATCTTAATTATTTAATTTATATGCAATATTAGATCAAACGATCTTATAATATAAGGCAAAGATATGATATTGATGCATGTTAGAAAGATTAATATGTAATCTTTCAATTTCTGCATTGATAATTGTTATCAAAATTTAAAATATTCATGCCTTGGGGATTAACTCTCCCAACACCTCTGACGAGCAAGTTAGCGATCGGAGTCACAGCCATAAGCTTGAGAAAGCTCGAAGAGAGAGAGGCCCAGAGAATGGGGATGTTCTCCTGGTGTTTAGAATGTGTTCAGAGTGTATTCCTCCTCTTACCTTGCTAAGGATCCATCTTACTCTTTTATGGACCCTCAGTTTTCGTTTGGGGATCAGCCACGTGGAGTTCCGTGGAAGAGAATGTCTGCTAAACTCATGAGGATTACGAGTTCAGAGGCGGTTGGTGGGCTTGGTCCCATCGGCCAGGCGGTTGGTAGGCCTGGCCTCATCGGACGCGTGGGTCAGGTGGTAGGTGAGCCTGGTCCCATCGGCCGCGCAGGTCAGGTGGTTGGTGAGTCTAGTCCCATTAGCCGTATGGGCCAGGTGGCAGGCGGGCCTGATCCCATCGGACACGTGGGTCGAGCGGTAGGTGTGCCTAGCACACATGGGGGCCATGTAGGCATCGCGGCTTGCTCGGGAGTCGATACGGAAGCTGATGCTGCAACTGGCGCTGAGGCCAATTTTGGATAAGGTGGGCCACAAGGGCCACCTTGATGAGGAGGGGCCGTCGAAGGCTGCCTTGGAGAAACGGGACCGCCGAGGGCCGCCTTGGAGAAACGGGGCTACCGAGGGCTGCCTTGGAGAAATGGAGCTGCCGAGAGCCGCATTGGAGAAACAGGGCCGCCGAGGGCCACCTTGGAGAAACGGGGGCTGCCGAGGGCTGCCTGGGAGAAGCGAGGGCCACCGAGCTTGATCTCTGCCATCAGTTAGCTCTACCGTTAACGCTCACATGGCACCACCGGCCACATCAGATGCCTCCCGCTCCTGAGCTTAAGTGGCCATGTGTTTGTCGACCCTTGAGCGAAAGAGCGTAAAAATTTATCATGATTATTGGTTTCGTGTGCCATTAATCGTCAGAGGCGGGGGCGCCCTCCCCAAGGCGATGTTGCTTCGAAGTTCATCCATATTTATGGAGAAGCATGGAGAATGGCGCCGATTTTGGGTGCGTCGAGGAAAAATATCTCGAGGGACAGAAAAGTCGAGCGCCATCATTAAGTCACCAGTCCCCACGTCTTATCATTGACCGCAGATCTTGCTCCCTGTGCAAAACCGAGGCACCATATCTCGGGCAAAGAGGGGGTCGTTGATAGTTGGAGGTTGTCTTCAATTGCGGGTTGCCGCGGGTAGTGCCTCGGGCGGGACAATTCAAAATTCTGTATAAAATTGTCTCGTCTGCCCCTTCGCACCCTTTACGCTTTCATCATCCTCTTTGTCATTTCCATCCTTGAAGTCCTGAAACCTCCCAGACCCGAACCTTCCGTCTCCCTATTCGACATCAGGTCAGTTCCTTTTTGTCTTCTTCCTTCTTCTTCCTCTTCATGGATCACCACGCCGTTAGGGAGGGCAAGAGGCCCGTAGTGAGTCCCCCTCCGTCCTCAGAAGAGGAGGGGGAGGTCCCTCTAGTTCATCATAGGCGTCGGTTGGTCGGCGGTGTCATCATCCGCAACCATCTGATGGTAGTAGTCCAACCACCACCCCGAGTGTCTCAGCCTAGGATGCCTCCACCTAGGGTAGTGCTAGCTAGGGTAGCTCCACCGCCCCTAGTCCGTCCAACCCCCTCTCCGGTGGCAACTTCTAATTTGGCAGGGCCGGAGGGGGCGGCCTCCACCATAACCCCTGAGGAGGTAGAAGACCTCAGGGTTAGGTATAGGGTTCCCAGCTACATCCGCCTGTCCGCTCCTAGAACCAAGGATAGGATGAACTCCGACCAGTCCGGCCGGGTAGCCCTGTACGAGGAGTTCTTCAGGTGTGAGCTCCGCCTCCCTTTCCATCCGTTCATTCTTAACCTTCTAGATAGGTACGAACTTGTCCCTGCACAGTTGAATCCAAACTTGGTTCAGATCATCTGTGCCTTCATTGTTCTTTGTTTCTTCCATGGCTCGGAAGCCAAAATTTCTCTATTCCGAGCTTTCTATAAGCTCCGCCACCACAGTGAAGATGGATGGTGGATTTTTACTTCTAGGCCGGGTAGGACCCTACCACTCTACCTCCCCTCCAAAGTCAAGGGATGGAAGTTTCGTTTCCTTTTTTTCCATATGGAGGGAGTGAGGACAAGTTGGAGGAATCCCAACGTTGGCCCCAATAAAATCTCCGTTGTAGATGAGAGGGACCGAGAGCTATTCGACTACCTGGCATCTTCCGAGATCCCTTCCTACAAGGACTTGTTGGCTGAGGCCAACCTTTATGAGGCCAAATTGGCCCCAGTGGTTGGTGAGCACAAGATCTCGCTCTCCTCATTCCCTTTGTTTATTTATTTTTTGCTCTGACCGTTAGTTTCTTGTGCAGCAATGAAGTTGCCCACCGAGCGACTGAAGGCTGTCCGGATGAGGAGGGAAGAGGCCGGCGAGGTGATAAGGCCAGCCAAAAAGCCTCGATGGAAGGCCCAGGGCAAACCAGTTCAGGCTTCCGTAGCTCCCATGGAGGCCACTCCTACGGAGGGGCCGAGGGAGAGCACCCCGGTCGAGGCACCGGGGAGAGGGAATGTTCCCGCCATGGCCAAGACGGGATCGAAGAGAGGGGGCCAGTCGGCTCGGGCGGAAGAGGCAGTGGATGGGTCTCTAACTCATGTCGAGCCGGCGGAGGTGGCCGACTTGGAGGCTAAGGATGAGCTCCTGATCCCCATCGACCCGACGGAGGCGGCTGACCTAGGGGCCGAGGGTAGACACCCGGCCCCTCCTGAGCTGGAGGCGGAGGCTCTGAGGGCCAGGGATGGAGAGAGGCCAAAGGACAGCAACGAGGTAGAGCCGATAACCCCACGACCGTCGCTTGGCCGGGGATTCAGCGCCAAGGAACTGCGGCGGCCGCCGAGGTTCTCGGCCATGGACAGCGGGCGGCTGGCGAAGTGCCTGCTGGAGAGGATCCATCTGCTGTGCTTCCATGAGCAGCTTAACCATGAGCCCGTCACTAGGATCCTTGACGCGATGTACGTGTCGGTGCTCCAGGTAACCACTCCTCGCCTCATTCTTCTTTCTGTTAGTTTAATTCGAACCTTGACTAACTCCTCAGCTTTTGCAAACAGCCAACGAAGTCATCACCCTCCGGAACACCATAGTCCAGATGGTGATGCAGTTGCGCACTTCCAGGAGTGGATGGCCAAGTGAGATGGCCGGGAAGTTGGCCGAAGCCCAGGCCCAAAAAACTTAGATGGCCGGAAAGTTGCTCGTTGCCAACACTGCTTGCAATGACTGGGAGGCCCAGTTCAGGGCGGCCGAGGCAAAGGCGGCGGCCGAACTGGACCAAAACTTGGCAACTGAGGCCAAGTTGGTGAAGGCCACGGCGAGGCTAGAGTCAGCTGAAGGTATGGTCAACGAGCTAACCCAGAGGCTTGGGGATGCCGAGGACTGGGCCAAGATGGCAGAAGCCAATGCTCACGCTGCCGAAGAGAGGGCCACCCTAGCGGAGATTGACGGCTGTAGGCCAAGGAGAAACAGGCCGACATTGAGGCCCAAAAGCTCCTCGGCGTTCGAGCAGGAGGTGACAAAGGCCAATCTCGATGCCTATGTCCAAGGCTTCGAGCACTGCAAAGAGAAGGTCGTCCGGATCTTCGGGGTTGACGACCTCGACACCATCAGACCCAAAGACCTAGATGATGAGGCATCGGGCAAGGACGACGTCAGCAGCAAGCCAAGGCCCGATGAGCCATAAACACCTAGGCCTTTTTCTATATTTTTTTTTCTTTCTTTTTGCTTGTAACTGACCTTGAGTCAGCCTTTGTACCTCATTTGAATATCAATAAAAAGAATATTTTTCTTAAGCATTTACTGTTACTTAGCTTTTGTAGTAGCTTTGTTTCTTTGTAATGGTATACCGGTCCCGACCTTTAGGCTTGGCAGCAAGTGGCCGCAGTCCTCCCGACGGTCCGATCGGGATCTGTGCGAACTCGTGGCATCGGCCGAGTCCTTAGTCCCTTAGGTGCTTATCAGAGTGACTGTAGGGTGCCAGCGTCAGCCAAGGAATTCTTAGGCAGGCTTGGGAGTCCTCTAGAACCACCTCGGGGGTTTCTTGTGCCGGCCCGAGGGGCGACTCGAGCGGGAACAAAACTATCGGGATCTTAAACTGCCTTGGGGGTGTCTTCATGCCGGACCAAGTGGTAACCCACTAGTCGTGAGTCCACCGAGCTCCTTTAGAACAGCCTTAAGGGTTTCGTGTGCCAACCCAAGGGGCGACTTGAGTGGGAACGAAACTGTTGGAGTCTTGAACCGCCTCGGGGGCATCTCCACGCCAGACTGAGTGGTAACCTACTAGTCGCATATCCGCCGAGCTCATTTATAACCATCTCGGGGGTTTCATGTGCCGGCCCAAGGGGCGACTCGAGAAGAAACGAAATTGTCAGGGTCTTGAACCATGTCGGGGGCATCTCCATGCCGAACCGAGTGGTGACTTGTTAGTCGCGAGGCTGCCGAGCTTCTTTAGAACTGTCTCAGGGGTTTCGTGTGCCAACCTGAGGGGCAACTTGAGTGGAAATAAAATTGTCAGAGTCTTGAATCACCTCAAGGGCATCTCCATGCTGGGCCGAGTGGTAACCCCCTAGTCGTGTATCCGTCGAGCTCCTTTAGAACTGCCTTAGGGGTTTCATGTGCCAGCCCAAGGGGCGACTCAAGCAGGAATGGAACTGTTGGAGTCTTGAACCATCTCAGAGGGCATCTCCATGCCAGACCGAGTGGTGACCCATTAGTTGCGAGGCCGCCAAGCTCCTTTAGAACGGCCTCAGGGGTTTTGTGTGCCGACCTAAGGGGTGACTTGAGCGAGAACGAAACTATCGGGATTTTGAACCACCTCGGAGGTGTCTCCATGCCGGACCGAGTGGTAACCCACTAGTCACGTATCCGTTGAGCTCCTTTAGAACTGCCTTGGGGGTTTTGTGTGCCAGCCTAAGGGGCTACTCGAGTGAAAACAGAACTGTCGGGGTCTTGAACCACCTCGGAGATATCTCCATGCCAGACCAAGTGATAACCCACTAGTCGTGAGTCCGTTAAGCTCCTTTAGAACTGTCTCGGGGGTTTCGTGTGCCAGCCCGAGAGGCAACTCGAGCGGGAACGAAATTGTCGGGGTCTTGAACTGCTTTGGGGTTGTCTCCATGCCGAACCGAGTGGCGACCCATTAGTCGCAAGGCTACCAAGCTCCTTTAGAATCGCCTCGAAGGTTTCGTGTGCTGACCTGAGGGGCGACTCAAGCAGGAACAAAACTGTTAGGGTCTTGAACCACCTCGAGAGCGCCTCCATGCTGGACCGAGTGGTAACCCACTAGTCGCGTATCCGCCAAGCTCCTTTAGTCATTAGATCCTCAACTTCGGAGATGAGTGAGGTATAACATTTGAGAATTCCTTTTATTATCATCAATCGAAGGGGTACATCATTGATAATATCAAAGGAGGTTGTTCGCATTCTAGGTATGTGGGATGGGCCATCTGCCGAGCTCTTCAATCTGATACGCTCCTCAGTGAAGTATCTTGGTGACCCAGTAAGGCCCCTCCTAGTTTGGAAACAATTTGCCCCCCTTTATTGGCTTGGACACCTCAGCCTTTCTAAGAACTAGATCTTCAAGGCAAAACATCTTGGGGCGGACTCGGGCATTGTAATACCTAGTCACCCGCTGGCAGAATGTGGCCATTCTGAGGTGCGCTCGGTCATGCACCTCATCAATGAGGTTGAGGTTAGCTCTCAGCTGCATGGGGTTGTTCTTTTCATTGTATAACTCCACTCGAAGGCTGGGGAGGCCAATCTTGATGAGGATGACCGCCTCAGATCCGAAGACGAGGCTGAAGGGGATCTTTCCTATTGGGGCCCGCGGAGTCGTGTGATATGCCCATAGCACGCTTGGGAGTTTCTCCATCCATTTGCCCTTAGACCTATCCAATCGGATTCTAAACACCCAGAGGATGGTCTAGTTCATGACTTCGACCTCTCCGTTGGTCTGTGGATGGCCGATAGATGTGAACCGATAGTAGATGTTTAGCTCAGCACAGAATGTTTTAAATGTGGCATTATCGAACTGTCGACTATTGTTGGTGATGATGGTATGAGGTAGCCCAAACTGATATATGATGGACCTTCAGAAGAAGGATTTGACTTTATTCTCAGTGATCTTAGCCAGTGCCTCAACTTCAGCCCATTTGGTGAAGTAGTCGATGGCGATGAGTAAGAACTTTCGCGAACCCGAAGCCAGGGGAAACGGCCCAAGGATGTCCAATCCCCATTGGGAGAAGGGCCATGGGGCTGAGAGCGGACTCAGTGGAGAGGCCGACTGTCGTTGGATGTGAGCGTGCCGTTAGCAACCATCGCACTTTTGGACTAGCTCGGGGCATCCTTTCTCATGGTGAGCCAGTAATATCCTTGATGGAGAGCTTTCTGTACCAGCGATCTACCCTTCAGGTGGTCTCCACAGATGCCTTCATGTATCTCTCTAAGGATGCAATCGGCGTCTGCAGGACCAACATACTTAAGGAGAGGGTAGGAGAAAGACCTTTTGTATAGTTATCCGTCCAGCAAGGTAAACTTGAAGGCTCTCCATTTGAGTAGTCTGGCTTCTTTGCGATCGGTAGACAGGGTACCAACCGTGAGGTAGCGGATGTAGGCATCCATCCACGTTAGCTCTTGCACGACCGAAAGGACTTCTTCTTTGTCTTTGATGCTGGGTCTTTCCAAGTGCTCGATGTAGGTGCTTTCCAAGAAGTTGTCCGCTGAGGTGGCCAGATGGGAAAGGGCGTCGGCCTTGGCATTCTCGCTCCAGGGGATGTAACTGATGTTGAAATATGTTAGCAAGGAGATCAAGAGCCGAACCTTCTCCAGGTATTGGGCCATGATGGGATCCCATGCCTCGTACTCTCCGTTGATTTGTTTGGAGATGAGCTGGGAGTCGGTGAAGGTTCTGAGATGCTTTACCTCGAGCTCTTGGGTGAGCCTTACCCTAGCCAGCACGGCTTCGTACTCGACCTGGTTGTTTATGGCTTTGAAAAGGAGTCGGAGGGCGTATTCCACCTTCTCGCCCTCCGGGCCCGTGAGGATGAGACTGGCACCACTTCCTTGAGAGTTTGAGGTGCCGTTCACGTGGACGATCTAAGACTTCCCCACATCCTTGAGCTTAGCATCTAGTTGCACCAGTGGAGGTTCTTCTACCTGTTCCTTGGTCTAAGTGCACTCGACTAAGAAGTCGTCCAAGACTTGGGACTTCAGAGCCGGCCTTGCTTGGAATGAGAGGTCGAACTCTCCCAACTTCATCATCCATTTGGCCAGTCGGCCCGAGGTGTCAGGATGGGCTAGGATAGCCTTGAGGGATTGGTCCGTGAGCACCGCGATGGGATGAGCTTGGAAATATGGCCTAAGACGCTGAGCAGAGATGATCAGGGCAAAAATAATTTTTTCAATTTTGAAGTACCTGACCTCGGCGTTATGGAGTACTGTGCTCGCATAGTAGACAGGCTTCTGAGTTTCGTTGGCATCAAAGCATACTAGGATGGAGCTGAAAGCCTCTGACGAGGCGACGAAGTAGAGGAAAAGGCTCTCCCCATCCTTTGGCTTTGATAGCAGTGGCGGGGTAGACAAGAATGCCTTCAGCTCTTCGAAGGCTCTTTGATAGTCTTCCGTCCACTCAAAACCATTCACCTTGCACAGGGCCTTGAAGAAAGGCAGACATCTCTCGACCGACTTGGATAGAAAATGGCTTAGGACTGCCACCCTCCCGATGAGCTACTGCACATCTTTCTTGTTAGTCTGTGGCCTCATGTCAAGGATGGCATTGATCTTCTCTGGGTTCGCTTCGATCCCGCGCTGCATCACCATGAAGCCTAGGAACTTCCCCACCGTGACCCCGAAAGTGCACTTTCGTGGGTTCAGCTTCACTTGGTAGCGACGGAAATTATTGAAGGTCTCTTTTAGGTTAGAGATGTGGTCAGAGGCATAGACGCTCTTTGTCAGCATGTCATCCATGTACACTTCAATGCTCTGCCCAAGTTAATCTTTGAAGACCTTATTCATCAGTCTTTGGTAACTTGCTCCTGCATTTTTGAGGCAGAAAGGCATTATCTTGTAAGAGTAGATGCCCTTCTTGGTCACGAAGGAAGTGTGCTCTTCATCGTCCGAATCCATCTTTATTTGGTTATACCCAGAGAAAGCATCTATAAAGTTGAGGAGTTTGTGACCGAACGTAGAATCCACCAACTAGTCGATCCGAGGTAGTGGAAAAATGTCCTTCGGGCAGGCTTTATTGAGGTCAGTGAAGTCGATGTAGATCCTCCAGCTCCCGTTGGCCTTATGGACCATCACCACATTGGCCAACCAATCCGGGTTGTGTGCGTCCCGGATGTGGCCAACAGCGAGCAGCTTGTTGACTTCATCGTCAATGGCTCTCTGTCTCTTGAGGGTGAAACTCCTCTTTCTTTAGCGAATTGAGCGATGCTTTGGGTCAATGTTGAGCTTATGGGTGATTACCTCCGACGGTATGCAGGGCATGTCTGATGCCGATTAGGCAAAGATATCCGAGTTGACCCGCAAGAAGACCAGAAGACGATCCCTGTCCTTCACAGGAAGAAGTTCATCAACCTGCACTGTCCTTGTCGGGTCATCCCCCGATTGAAAAGTTAGCAGCCGCTCAGCCGGCTCTCCTCTTTTGCCAGACTCCCTAGGATCAGGTACCTCCAGGGCCAGCATGACCTCTTGAGGGATTGAAACCGTGTGATAGCATGGCAGGACCGGGCCAGTCTTCCCTTGCATCTCGCCGATCCCGGTACTGGTTGGGAATCTGATGAGCAACTGCTTGGTGGAGATGACTACATCGAGAAGATTCAGGTTGGATCGGTCGAGGATGGCATTATATGCCAAAGGCACTCGGATGACCAGGAACTTCATCAAGACTTTGTTTTGACACAGCAGCGTTCCGACCGTGACTAGGAGGGTAATCTCACCTTCCACCCTTATCGAGTCGCCTGTGAAATCGACCAAAGGTGTCGCCACCGTCGAAGGGACCTGAGAGACAAATTCATCCAAACAAATATGTCATAGGTAATGATGTCAGCCGAGCTTCCACTGTCAACTAGATTGTTTACATTGTTTACATTGGATGTAGAGCCTACCCCCCAAGAGACCATTCCCACCATCTTCTCCGTTCGGGCATTGTTGATATTGGCCTGAGCAGGCAGAGGCCCCATCAGTGCCGAAATAGTAGGGGGTCCCTTCTGGACATACTTCCCGAGGTAACCCCTATGGATGAGTTTCTTGATGGCACGCTTCAGACTATAATAGTTTTCGGTGTCGTAGCCGTAGTCTCGATGGAAATGGCAGTAACGGCTCTTATCATGGGGAGCTCCTTTCTTCATTGGAAGAGGGCACTGGAAGTATGGCTCGCCCTTGATCTCTATGAGAATGTGAGAGCGAGGGGCGAGGAGAGGGGTGAGTTCATCTTCTCTAGGGGTGAGACTCCGGCACCTGTCATCTGGGCAGTGCGGTGGCTTAGGCTTTTTGGAGCGAGAGGGTCAGCTTGGCTCTGGGCGAGCAGACCTCCTGCTAAATCCCCCATCGGACTCCCTACGGGTGGAGTCGGCTTCATCAGCGCGGAGTGGCTCTCATGCCTTCAGCGCCACCACCGCATCGTCCAAAGACTTCAAAGATTTTGAAATAGGTCATGAAGTCTCTGAGAGGCTCTCATGCCTTCTGATAGACAAAGAAAAGACTGTTCTCCACCTGAGGGATCCTCCGATAGGCATCAAGTGCACCAGAAAGACCCTCTCCAATTATCAAAGGAGTCTATGCTATGTGGTGTCAGACGGGAGTGCCAAACATGGGCAGCCTTCCACAGGGTGATAGGAAAAGCTTTGTAGAGGAGGGCATCGGTAGCCCCTTGGACTTGCATGAGAGCCTTGTAGCTCTTGAGGTGATTGAGTGAATCTATTATACCATCGTACGGATCTAGCTATGGAGATAAATCTGAAGGGGACGGGCTACTTTAGGATACGGCGAGTGAAGGAAGGATGAGTATCATAGTCTACCTCTGGTTGGCTGTTGATTTTTCTGCTGAGCTCCTCCATCCGCTGGTGGTACTCGTCCAAGTGCTTCTCCGCCTGATGATTGATGGTTGAAATCTTTCTTGATGATTCAAAAGATGAAGAAGAGGGGGGAGAGCGTGGGTGGTGGTGCCTCTCTTGGGCTCCTCCGGGCACCATCACTTCGAAGAGGAGTCGTTTGAGCTACATACGGAGGAGCGCGACCTCTTGAGAGTCTCCCGATGGCATCCTCTGGATGAGGCATGATGGTGGTGGGTCTCTCGCCGAGGAGATCTCCCCTGGAAGGATTGCTGGCTAGCTAGCGCATCTGCCACAGGCGGTGTAGGAGGCCTGGGCTGGTGTTGGGTGGCCACAGACTGCTGCTCCTACAGTCCATGAACCACCGCATCAAGGTCTGAACTTATCGAATAAGCATGGCCAATTGATCGGCTTGGGTGGTCGCAGCTGGTGGCACGGGAGTGGCTGAAGGGTTAGCAGCAGGAGGGTTAGCCTCCTACCGCTCTGCCGATTGTAGGTGCCCCCCAGCGTGGCTAATGGAGGCCTTCCAAGCATGCGTCACCACCTTGTTGATGCAGAGGAAAAGAAGGTTTGTAGCTTGGTATTACAGAGCTCTACTCTTTTTCTCCCTAACTGGCGCGTCAATCTGATGACACCCGGTTACTGGTAGCAAACATCAGAGGGCTCCATGAAGTTGTTGATGAAGCTCTTCCTTAAAGAAAGACCTGCAAGAAGTCCCAAGGCCAAAGGTTGCTCCAGCGGGGACCCTCCGACAAGCAAGTTAGCGACTGGAGTCACAGCTGTAAGCTTGAGAAAACTCAAAGAGAGAAAGGCCCAAAGAATGGGGATGTTCTCCGGGTGATTAGAATGTGTTCGGAGTGTATTTCTCCTCTTACCTTGCTAAGGATCCATCTTACTCTTTTATGACCCTCAGTTTTCATCTGGGGATCAACCACGTAGAGTTCCGTGAAAGAGAATGTCTACTAAACTCATGGGGATTACGAGTTCGGAGGCGATTGGTGGGCCTGATCCCATCGGCCAGACGGTTGGTGGGCCTGACCTCATCGGGCTCATGGGTCAGGTGGTAGGTGAGCCTGGTCCCATTGGCCGTGTGGGTCAAGTGGTTAGTGAGTCTGATCCCATCAGGCACATGGGCCATATGGCAGGTGGGCCCGATCCCATCGGATGCGTGGGTCAGGTGATAGGTGTGCCTGGCACACGTGGAGGCCACGTAGGCATTGCGACTCACTCTGGAGTTGATGCGGAGGCTGGTGCTGCAACCGGTGCTGAGGCTGATTTCGGAGAAGGCGGACCGCAAGGGCTACCTTGATGAGGAGGGGCCATCGAGGGTCGCCTTGGAGAAATGGGGCCGCCGAGGGCCGCCTTGAAGAAGCGGAGCCATCAAGGGCCGCCTTGGAGAAACAGGGCTGCCGAGGGCTGCCTTGGAGAAGCGGGGGACGCCGAGGGCCGCCTGAGAGAAACGGGGCCACCGAGGGCCGCCTTGAGAAATAGGGCCGCCAAGGGCCGCCTTGGAGAAGTGGGGCTATCGAGGGCCACTTGAAAGAAATGGGGCCGCTGAGGGCCGCCTTGAGAAGCGGGACCGCCAAGGGTTGCCTTGGAGAAACGGGAGCTGTTGAGGGCCGCCTGAGACAAACGGGGCCGTCGAGGGCCACCTTGGAGAAGCGAGGGCCACCGAGGGCTGCCTTGGAGAAACGGGATCACCAAGGGCCACCTTGAGAAGCGGGGACCACCTGGAAGAAACGAGACTGCCAAGGGCCGCCTTGAAGAAGCGGGGCCGCCGAGGGCCACCTTGAAGAAATGGGGCCGCCAAGGGCGTTTGGAAGAAATGGGGCCACCAAGGGCCACCTTGGAGAAGCGGGGGCCGTCGAGGGCCGCTTGGGAGAAGCAGGGGCCGTCGAGCTTGATCTCTGATGTCAGTTAGCTCTGTTGTTAATGCTTACGTGGCACCACCGGTCACATCATATGGCATATAATTTAGCTATACTTAAGAGGGATTACCCATTCAAATTCAATCAAGCATATATTGAGCCAGAGAGAGCATCATTATGGCTCAAATCATTGGATAACATCTATTATTTTTAAAACTTAAATATTAAGATTCATATACTTTCACAATCCAGAAAATAAAATCATTCCACAATAAATTTAGATATCTGATTTATGCCAAATTTCATATCCTTAATTCATAATTCATACTATTATTAATCATTACATGTTGAATTTAACATCTTGGTATTTGGACTAATCATGACTATACTCTTTCTAATGACCGGATATACATGTGTCGTGCTATATCTCAATCAATACCACAGGACACAATGTATCACTAGGCAAACTTTTATGACAATACGCATTATGTCATTAGGTATATGCGCAATCCATCCCTAGGTAATACTCTTATTGTAGTATGCAATACATTAAGTAATGCTCATTACTATAACATGTTATTAGATAACACTTTTACCATAGCATGCAATGTGTCATTAAGCAATATTCTCATTATAATACACAATGCATCACTAGGCAATATGTTTACCATAGTACACAATGTATCATTAGGTAATGCCCTTGCCACAGTATGCAATGTGTTATGGCTGACACTCTTACCATAGTATTTAAGGCCTCATTAGGTAATATTCTCATGTAATAAGATAGATGCATTGATCGCCGTCGTTGGTGATCAAAAATAAAACCTACTTACTACTATAGCAAGTGGTAAATCAGTCGTATTTTCGGGGATCAAGGGCAATTATTTCATGAAAAAAAAATAAAAATTTATCTGTAGAAGATTATATTAAGAATAGTGATTATTAAAAGATAACAACTAATTAATTAACAAAATTAAAACATCAGGAAAAATAACCTAGGAATTCGAATCCATCATGCAAACATGTTTTATTTTATTTTCTTTATATTGCACTAACAATAATTTTTGCAAATTCAAGGTTAGAATAATTTATCTCTTGTCAGGCACGTACCGTATTAGAAGATCATGGCACATTCTCTTAGAGTATAAACTATCTAATTATTTACAAAGTTAGAGGTCTAAACTACCATACTACGATCTGTCTCTCTTAGGCACGTACCATATCCTGAAATTACGGCACGTTGATAGAGGGTACAGGCCATGTATACCAGATCAAAACCTCAATCAGAAAAATACTTGAAAGATATATGAAAGAAGAGCATGTTTTTATTGCATAAAAATCAAGAACAAAAAGAAATATAGAACATGGTTACATGCTTCATCATCATCCCAAGTTGAAGGAATTTGCCGCGCATTGTTGATGCCAGCATCCCCTCCATAATTTTTCTCTTTCAGCCTAAATATAACGATCTAAATAAAAGAAAATTAAAAAAACTTTGGAGAAAAACTCCTCTCCTGACTACTGCATGAGGTCCTCCTTTTATAGAGCTTGTTTAGGGCTTCCTCCTAGTAAAAATTGGAGTCAATCAGGTTCAAGATCGTTCAAAATATCATGAGAAAACTCCTCAGCCATCCGTTTTACATCATCTGCCTTAATTTGCACCGAGAATCATACAAAATCATCTCTTTCTTCCTTTTCGGATAAACAGAGTCTTGATTTAAGTGTCGTTTGCAGACTCCAAAAATCTAGATCTTTCCATCTACAGGCTCCTTTTCTATAAACATCTACAAAATGTATCAATTATTAATAAATTTAAAATAATTAATATTTATTATAATGGTTAAATTAGGATAATAAATAACTTATCATACCTCCTAACTTAATCATTGCTAGTCCCTTAGCAATGTAATAAAATAAAATCATGTGTCATTAAGATTATCTTTTGCAAAATCAAATCTAGGCTTAAGGTTGAAAGAAGCTAGCCAGTATCACTAAGTATTGAGTTTTTAAAGTAAATTTCGTTGTTAGAACTATCAAAAACTTTCTTAGAGTTCATTTATAAATCTTCGTACTTATGTTTGTGATGGCTAACTTAGCATTTTGGTACTAGTTATAAGGAACAATGGTATCTTCGCTTATCACTTACTTTGGTTAATTTTTTATAAACCCTCAAATTAAGTACATGAGTTGAGGTAGCTTTCACACTGCATGATATATATATATATATATATATATATATATTATTTATTATTATTATTATTGATATCTTTATACTGCCCACTTTTTGTCGCGAGCAACAATGCTTACTTAGACGAAGATGCTTGGTTACTCAATGAAAAACCAATATTTAGACTTGCTCCTTTTCTTATTTTTTTATTTTTATTTTTTTTTATTTTTTTATCAGGCAGGTAGCTCTTTCCTCAAATTCAAGTTTCTCTCATTGGGGTATATATCAATTACCAATTTTCAGTAATAATTGAATCTTTAATGGACCTTACAACTAATACCTAGTTTACCTCGTCAGTGTGCATGTGCAATGAAAGTGCTAATAGCCTTTAGATGACCTAAGTAGGCTGCTAAAAGTCTGACCAGCTAGTCTACTCCTTGGCTCACTGCAGTAATTAGCCAATACTTTTTAACTCTATTACCTTTTCCTAGTCGATTTTGTCAAGAATTTCTTTCATGGCACATGATTAATTTTTTTTTTGAAATTTTCAAAAATTGCCAAGGTATTTTTAAAATATTTTTGAAAAAGGTTTTTCTTATCCTCAACTTAATTTTCATTGTCCTCAATGGAGTAAGAAAGAATAAAACGAGAGAAATACCACCTAACGAGATATGCCTCGTGTAATGTTAGGAGTGACCATGCGGAGCAGTCCCTTATTCCTAAAAATAAGAATCACTAAAATAAAGTCAAAAATAAAAATTTTGGGTTGCCTCCCAAAAAGTGCTAAGTTTAACGTCTTCAGCCAGACGTCATGGCTCACTTTGATTACCATTGTCAAGGAGTTTGATGATCTCTTTTTTTACTACTTCCTTCATGATTGTTTAAGTTTTCTTTGGAAGTCTCTTATAGGCTTGGTTTTCTCCCTTAAGTGAATCCTATGTTGAACGATCGAAGGGCTAATCCCTTTTATGTCAGCCATGTCCCATCCTAATGCTTCTTTATTTTCTCTTAGGATATTCAGTAGTTCCCCTTCTTGTGAGGAGTTTAGGTTGATTGAAATAATCACAGGTAAGTTTTTGATGGACCTAGGTATGTATATTTGAGGTGCTTGTGAAGTGGTTTCAGTTCTAATTTGGGTGCTTCCGCTATTGATGGTTTAGGTAATGGTTCAGGTACTTTCTCTAGTGGTTTAATTGGAGGTTCCCATCTTGATTTTTTATCAATTGTAGCAACCTCATTAATTTGCTCCCTATCTTGGTTCATGCAGATTTCTAGGTCAAGCTCTTTGTCACTAAGGTCAATTGGATCATAAACAGTATCCTGAATATAATTTAAACACTTGTTTGATGTGTATTGGTAAGATTAAAAATATTAAGATCAATTGATATATTTTCAAAGAAAAGTTTTATTAATCCATTTTGGCAATTAATTAGGGCATTAGTTGTGGCCAAAAATGATCTACCTAAAATTATTAGGATATGGCTCTTTGGATTTGTCACCGGTTCAATTTCTAAAATCACAAAGTCCACCGGGTAGATAAAGTCATTAATTCTGATCAACACATCCTCTAGTATTCATCTGGATACTTTCAAAGAGTGATCTGCTAATTGTAGGGTCATTTCCGTAGGCTTTAGTTCTCTAACCCTATTTACTCATATACAGAGTATGACAATATATTAACACTCACCCCTAAGTCTAATAGAGCCCTATTTATGAGGGTGTTCCCCATAATGCATGAAATAGTGGGTGATACTGGATCTTTGTATTTCATTGACATGTGGTTTGATAGGTAAGAGCCCACACTGGCTGCCAAAAAGGCTCTTTGGGCACATTGGTAGTCTTTTTTTTGATACATAAATCCTTAAGGAATTTGGCATAGGCTAGGACTTGTAAATCATATCCAGTAAGGGGATGTTCACTTTAACTTGCTTAAAGACCTCCAAAATCTTGTCGAATTGGACTGAATTTTGGTTGGGCTTAAGTTTATTTAGGAATGGTGCTACAACTCTAATTTTTGGTTTATCTCCTACTGGCATGGGCTCAGCTGGTGGGTTGGGCATTACATCAAACTCTGATGCCTCAGGTATTTTGGGCTGACCCAGCTCAATAAGTTATTCAAGTGGTGAGACTTCTAATTCTTCTTTTTCATATGCACCCACCGGGTTATCTATTTATTTTTCAGATCCTAATGTATGAATGGTACTTAGTTGGTTAATCTGGGCTCCTTTTTTGATCTTGGATGTTTAGGTTCCTAGGGTTAGCTTCGGGTTGACTCGGTAGCTTACCCCGTTCTCTTTCACTTAAAATTATGGCTAATTGACCTACTTGCATCTCCAAACGAGCTATGGCCTGGGTATTGGCGAATAGCTATTGCCTTGTGTTTTGTATAAAGTTATTCAGGATGGCGTTGGTGTTATTTATCATGGCATAGGTGTTAGCTTCGGATTTAACTAGGGTTTTCAGAGCTTTGTCTAGAGAACTATACTTCTTTTCATTCTCATTGACTGGTGGGTTACTTTCTATAGAATTGAGCCTTGGGTTAGGCTAGTTAATGTTGGAACTACCTGCACTAGGACCTTGTGACCAGGCAAAGTTTGGATGGTTCCTCTACCCTCGATTGTAGGTTGGTGCATAGGTATTGTTGGTTATTCTTTGATAGGTTGCATTCACCTGTGCACAACTATTTTCAGTTTGGGTCATGAAGTAGGGGCACTCTTCTACTATATGTCCTGGCTCATTACATTCAGTGCAAATGGGTCTAGCCATTTGGTTTACATAATTTATCGGGGCATGTCCCTTAAGTTTCAAGGCTTCTATCCTACGAATCAGAGATGTCATCTTAGCCTCTTCAGCTATAGATGGAGAGCATTGGTGCATACCACCTCTTGATGGTATGGGTTTAGATTCTTTAGTTTCCTTCCATTGTAAGCTCTTTTCTACTAAATCTTCTAGAAACTATCAGGCTTTATTGGGTGGTTTCTGCATAAAGTTGCCCTGACACATCGACCGAGCATAGTTCTGGAGTTTAGGTTTAGACCTTCATAGAAGGTTTGACATAACCTCTAAGTCTCTATCCTATGGTGTGGACATTGGCTTAACATATTCTTAAATCGGTTTAGACACTTCCAGTAAGGCTCTCCCCCTAATTGATGAAATTGGGCAATTTCATTTCTTAACTTGGCTATTTTATGATGTGGAAAGAATTTTTCCAAGAATGCTTTAACAAAACCTTCCCAGGTTACGATTGACTGAGTAGGTAAACTATACAACCACTTTTTGACATTTTCCTTAAGGAAAAAGTTAATTAGCCTAAGTTTTATAGCATCTTCTGAAAGTTCATGCATTCTCATAGTATTACATACTTTCTCAAATTCTCTAATAAAAATGTAGGCATCCTCAATTCCTGTGAATTTAGGAAGCATGTTGATAATCTAAGACTTAATCTCAAAACTGGCCGCATTTATTTGGGGTAGTTGAATGCATGATGGTTGGGAAGATCCAATTGGGTAGCAGTATTCTCTTAAGCTAAGGGGATGTCCCAATTCTTCTATAGTTATTTTTTCTTGATCAAGGGTAGGGTCTAGATCTATCCTTACTAATCGATCGGACTTCCTTTTCTAATTTGAAATTTAAATTTTTTTTAATGTTATGTAGAGAGAGAAGAGAAGAAGAGGGAAGAAAGGGAAAGAAGAAGTCTAAAGATGAAAACCTAAGAAATCCTAAATCTAGAGACGATAGAGAAGAGTGTCTTAATTAGGTTAAAGTTTCTATTAGAAAAAATAAGTTGTCAAGCACTCTCTATCCTAGGGTTACCTTATATCTAGATAGCTCCTAACTGCCAAGGTTGCCTTTAAATCTTCGAATTCAGATACTAACTAGCAAGTGGCTAGGTAAGGATAAGGTTAGTGGGGGTCCCTCCATTGCTTTCCTTAAATACCAAATTAATTGGCTAGACAATGAAACCAATTAAAGAACCACTTTCTTTCAGGGCTGCATCACCTTGAACCCTTTTTTTAGACACCAATGAACTAGTTAATACTGAGCTAGTCCAACTCTCAGGGCCCCTTATCCTAGTGAGCTCGAAAGTTCTTAGGGCCACCGTCTAAATAATTTTAAATTAATGGCTTAGGGTTATGCAATATGCAAGATGGTGGTTTGTGGGCTAAGAAAGGGTGATGAAATCCTCCCCTTATGTTATTAGGGGTTGCGCCCTTAAAGTATTTTAGAAAAATACAATGCAATTCAAACAAGGTGTTAAACAAGTTAGAAAGTTTTTAAAGTTTATTATTTGTTTCCTTAAATTAATTATGTTTTATGGAAAGTATCTTAGGATTTTCTTTTAGGTTATTTAAGGTAAGTTAATTAAAAGGAAAAAGTTAATTAGGTTAAAAGTGGATTTGAAAAAGAAGGAAAGTAATTTTTTAATGCTAAAAAGAAAATAAGAAAATCTAATAATTAAGGTAACTCAAAAAAAAAATAAGCTAAAGAGAGCAATAACTATTCAACAAAAAAGAATTTTTTTTTATTTTTTACTCTTTTCTTTTATATAGAAGCATGAATAATAATGAAATAATAAAAAAATAAAATTAATAAAAAATTTATGATAAATTTTTTTATTTTTTTATTTTTTTTGAACTAATCATGCCTAGATCCCCGGCAATGGTGCCAAAATTTGATCGCTATTGTTGGCTGTTAAAAATAAAACCTACTCACTACTATAGCTGGTGGTGAATCGGGATCGTATCCTGGGGTTCAAGGATAATTATTTCATAAAAAAAAATATATATGTAGAAGATTATATTAAGAATAACGATTATTAAAAGATAACAACTAATTAATTGACGAAATTAAAACAACAGGAGAAACAACCTAGGAATCTGAATCCACCATGCAAATAGGTTTTATCTTTTTCTTTTATATTGCACTAATAATAATTTTTGTAAATTTAAGGTTAGAATAATTTATCTCTTGTCAGGCACGTACCGTATCATAAGATCATGGCACATTCTCTTAGAGTATAAACTATCTAATTATTTGCAAAGTTAGAGGTCTAAACTATCATATTACGATCTGTCTCTCTTAGACATGTACCATATCCTAAGATTACGGTACGTCGATAGAGGGTATAAGCCGTGTATGCCAGATCAAAACCACAATCAGAAAAATAACTTGAAAGATATATAAAAGAAGAGCATATTTTTATTACATAAAAATTAAGAACAAGAAGAAAGATAGAACCTAATTACATGCTTCATCATCATCCTAAGTTGAAGAAATCTAGCCGCGCATTGTTGCTGTTAGCATCCCCTTCATAATTTTTCTCTTCCAAGCCTAAATACAATGATCTAAATAAAAGAAAAATGAAAAGAACTTTGGAGAAAAACTCCTCTTTGACTACTGTATTAGGTCCTTCTTTTATAGAGCTTGTTTAGGGCTTCCTCCAGTCAAAGTTGGAGTCAATCATGTTCAAATCATTCAAATATCATGAGAAAACTTCTCAGCCATCCGTTTTACATTACTTGTTTTAGTTTGCACCGAGAATCATGCGAAATCATCTCTTTTTTCCTTTTTAGGTAAAAAGAGTTCTGATTTGAGTGTTGTCTACATCGTTAACTCCAAAAATCTAGATCTTTCCATCTACATGCTCCTTTACTGCAAACATCCATAAAAATATTAATTTTTAATAAATTTAAAGTAATTAATATTTATTTTAATAATTAAATTAGGATAATAAATAGACTTATCATGCATTTATTCCATTTCAAATTTTCTTACATCATCATCATTTTACATAAGAGATTTTTTTAAATTTATAATTATGATAATATCTCTTGAATATTCATAATAAAATAGGTAATTTATATATAATATTAAAATATTGCAAATAAGTGCATTTGAAATTTTTTGCCTTAAATAAAAGTAAAGGTATTATTATTATAAGTACATCTCCTTTTTTTTTGGTACAAGCGGGCGATCACACTAGCCCAGCGCGAGTCAGCTAGATAGATCCGAATACACAATTTGCTGTAATAGAGAAGGACAGGGATCACCCGGCCTCCAGATCCACAAACTATCATGTTGGGCCACAGAAGAAGCCACCCAGTCCGCCGCCGAATTGGCTTCACGATAAATATGGCGAATCTGGGCACAGTCAACCTCACACAGGATAGACCAAATGTCCATAAGCATCGGATTAGCAGTGCTAGAATGGTAATTCTCCTTCTGCAGCCAAGAAATAACCGACTTGGAATCACCCTCGATCACAATCCTCTAAGCATGAAGAGTCATGACAGCATAAGAAATGCCCGCCCAAGCCACATAAAGCTTGGACATAGGGATGGAGGAGTCTATAGTACCAAAACCTCCAGCTCCCAGCAAGTCACCATGAGGACCGCGGATGATGAAGGCAGAACCAGCAGCTCTGCCACGGACACTCCCATCAAAGTTGATTTTGACGAATCCTAAAGGAGGGGGATCCTAGGAGATGAAAACCGTATGCCGGTTCGCTGTCGTAGCAGCAGGGGATCTCCAGAGGCAAGAGACATCAGAACCAACCCGAGCACAGTCCGCAACCAAAGATCTAATTTTCTCATAAGCCTAATGGAAGGAATAGGATCATCCGTGAAAAGAAGCTAGTTCCTCGATAACCAAATCTGATAAGCCGTGGCAGCCCAAAGACCACTCCTCTGCAGAGAAGCTCTACGAATATCAAGAAGGAAAGAGGAACGAGGTGAACCCAAATCATCCAACCTGACAGAATAACCTACCATGTGCCAGATCTGTCTAGCTCTGTGGCAAATGAAGATAGCATGCTCAGAGGACTCCTCCTCCAACCTACATAAAGGATAACATGGCTGGATCGACAACCCCTCCGAGAGAGAAGAAGACAGGTTGGAAGACAGTCCCATAGAAGCTTCCAAATAAATAGCTGCACTCTGGGAAGGGTGGGAAGCTTCCAAATCCAAGCAGCATCCATCGATCGCTGGGAAACCGGCCTGAATATCTTCATCAAGTCCCTAGTAGGAGCCCTGGAGAGACAGGATCTCTGCCAGAGCCTGAAGTCAGATAAGCGACTAGGAGTAAGGGGCATCGAGAGAATACGCCTAGAAAGCTCCAGCCCAAAGAAACGGGTCACCGAGGGGATATCCCAGGCAGGGGATCTAAGGAAATCAAATCCTTAACCCTTAAACTGGAAGGGATATCAATACTGATAAAAGAGGGCCATTGAGAGAGAGGAAGCTCAGAAATCCAGATGTCCTGAATAACATCGATCGATGATCCATCTCCAATCATTCAAGATATATTATCCCTAATCGCTGACCAAATCGACAAACTTCTCTCCAAAAAGAGGAGCAGCCCCTAGGCGACCAGATATGTAAGTCCGGTGACCATATATGTAAGTCCGACGAGGCACCATACCTAGCATGCATTAGGTACTCCAAAGACAATGAGGCTCCAGGAGGAATCTAGAAGCATATCTAGCAAGAAGGGCATCCCTTCTGACAATCAGAGATTGGATCCCGAGACCACCCTCTTGGATAGGCTTACAAATCGTATCCCAGGATAAAGATGAGTACCATGACCTTCTTGCATAGAAGCCCAAAGAAAATCACGGAAACATCTCTCAATCCTCTTAAGGTAGGTAATAGGAATGAAAGTATTTGACAGAAGGTACAGGGAAAGAGAGGAGAGCACCGAGCGGATAATGATAACTCTAGCCATCATCGAAATGCCAGTGACCTGCCACCCCTCCAAACGCTGACGAACCCGCCTCTTCAGCTCATAGTAGTCAGAGCAACGGGGACGTCTCCCCATGATAGGGATCCCCAAATACATAAACCTGTCGGTCTGAGTAGAAATACCCGACAAATTAATAATGGCTTCTCTGGTAGACCTAGAAGTCTTCGGGCTGAAACATATAGAAGACTTAAGAAAATTGACCTTCTATCCCGAAGCCTGACAATACCTCTGAATAATAGAATAGAATGAAGCCGCATTATCAATGGAAGCCTGGCCCAGGAGGATACAATCGTTCACAAAAGGAAGATGAGAAACCAGAGGGCCCTCCGATCCAGCCATAAATGGGACAATCCGCCGATCTAGCTGTGCTTGATATAAAGCATGTGAAAGATCATCCACAGCTAGAATAAATAGTAAAGGGGATAAAGGGCATCCCTACCGAATCCCCCACAGTAGAGTGAAAAAACTCGGTCGAACTCCCATTAATAATTAGAGAAAAAGATGGCTTCTGAAACAAGCCATAATCCACTCAATGAACAAACCATCGAACCCAAACTCCAAAGCGAGCGTGCAAGAAGGCCCAACTCAGTCTATCATAGGCTCTCTCCATATCAAGTTTAACAGCCATAAGGCTTCTCCTGGTCGGTGCTCTTTGAAGATCATGCATAAACTCCTAGGCGATGAGGACATTATCTGAAATGGAACGCCCTCTAATAAATGCCCCTGTTCAGCCGAAATGAGACGAGGAATCACCAGACAAAGGTGGCGAGCTAAAAGACGAGCATAGACCTTATAAAGAGTAGTGCAAAGACTAATGGGCCGAAATTGCTGCGGAAGGGAGGCATCAGGACGCTTGGGCACCAAAGAAATAAAGGTCTGATTCCATTCCGCAGGAATATATTTTGATTGGAATACAGTCTGAATAGCTAGACCACCTCCTGCCCCACAATGTCCCAATAATGATGATAAAAGAAAGACGGAAACCCATCAGGCCCAGGGGCCTTATCCGGGCCAAGCTCCCAAAGGGCCGCCCTAATCTCTTCCGCAGTTATAAATCTGACAAGCATGTTGTTATCCAAGGAAGAGACCTTCCCAGAGTCCAAAACCGGAATAACCGAGCCCCCTCACCAGAGGATTCTGCCCATCTGGACTGGAAGAAATGAAGAAGCAGATCCCTAATAGAGTGGGTGTCCTCCTAAATATTCCCCTCAGCATCAACTAATCTCCGGATCCTATTAGCAGCACGCCGCTTCAAAGTTTCATAATAAAAGAATCATGTATTACGGTCGCCATCACGAATCCACTGAAACCTGGACCTCTACCACCAATACACCTCCTGCTGCCGAAGAGAGAGTGGTGCTGAGCAAGCTTATCCCGAAGAGAATAGAGGTCCGAGTCCAACAGAAAACCATCTAGATCTTCCTTAGCCTGTAAGGCACAAATATCATTTTCAACCTGTTCAATTTGTCTAACCAAATCCCCGGCTCCAACCTATTCCATCTGGATAATCTATGCCTGGCCATCTTAAGGTGATGAGATAACCGATAAACAGCATTACCTTTGACTGGGAGATGTCAGATCTGAGAAATGATAGTACGAGCAGTAGAGTGGACAATCCAAAACTGCTCAAATCTAAACTGCTTACGCTGATATTGATCAACCTCCGTGGAGATCAAAATAGGGCAATGATCGGAAGCAATCTTAGAAAGGTGAGTGACGGTAACCGCAGGGAACAAATGAAGCCACTGAGCCGTAGCCATAGCTCTATCCAGCCGCTCCCAAACACGAGTAGACCCCTGACGATTATTACACCAGGTAAATTAGGGTCCCGAGAACCCCAAATCCAGCAACCCGACAGAAGCAATGAAAGATCTAAATTCACTAATATCAGCTAAGCCAGTAACCCATCTACCCCCGTTTCTTGTTAGCCTCAGTAATGCAGTTGAAATCCCCAGCAATAATAGAAGGAAGACCTTAAGCAAGAAGAAACTCAGTTCAGACCAAAGAATCCTTCTCTCCCGATAGTCAGTACTGGCATAGACCGCCGATAGGAGCCAGAGGTCAGAAGTCCCCTCCGAGACAATCAGGCTAATATGCTGACTGCACTGATGAAAAGCATCAATCGTAACAACGGAGGTATGCCAAATAGCCAGCATACCTCCAGATAGGCGGTCAGCCTCCACAGCATAAGAGGACCAGGTTTGGGCAATCTGCTTATGAAATCGAGCCAGACTATCACACGATAACCTGGTTTCCAAAAGGACATATATGTCAAACTTATATAACTATAACAATCTTCCAAAAGAGGAACGGAATGATGGCTTTCGAGATCCTCTCACATTCCAAAGTAAGATCTTCATTTTACAAGCTGGGGGAAACTGGGACCCCTCCCTGGTCCTCTATCATAATACTATCAGTAATACCCCCTTCCATCAGGGAGCCTTCCTCAGACATCTGAACTGAATAGGGCAGCGGCCCTTTCAACTCAATAGCAGACACATCGGACAAGGATCCGGAACCCTGACCATCAGAATCTCTAGCTACAGCCTCCAAAGAAGATCCAGCACCCCGATCAGATTGTGACCTTAACAGCACCTGGCCACCATCCTGGCCACAAAGGGAAAGGTCAAGCTTGACTGGAGGTAATATTTTGATCCCCCTTTATTCAACAAAGGAGCCTTGCCTTTCTCCTTCCGAATCACCTATTTGGAAAAAGACCTTGGAGACATAGACATCTCTGGTCTGGCCCGTTTCAGGGAACCCAGAAAACCATCCCTACAATCCATATGACCTTCAGCACCCGGATCCAACTCAAGAGAGGAGAAAGGATTTGTAGTCATCACAACATTATTCAGACTTAAGTCTCGGGAGCCCTCTTTCTCAGCAGACTGCAGCTCCTTATCAACTCCCTTCAAATCGGCACGGCCAGACAGAACCGGCACGCCCTCCTTTCCAGATTGAATCAAACCCTTATTCAACCCAGATTGAATCATCACCATGCCCGAATCAACTACCACCTTCTGAGATAAAGAGGACCTCCGACGAGCCACCTTTGTTGGTGACTTCCAGCCATCACTCAATCCCTCAGTCCCAGAACGAAGCCCTCCCATAGAAGTTGGGGAATCAGAACCATGGATAGCAGCAGACGATGAAGCCTTCATCTGAGAGCTCCCCCTTCCAGCAAACTGAGGACCTGAAGCAACTCTCCTATGCCTAACTGCAGTAAGCCATGGCCCAAATACTGAGATAGAAACAGAGTCGTCCTCACCTGATCATGCCGGAAGAGAGCAATGACCACCCAGGTGCAGCGATCCACAATTCAAACAAATCCCCTGTAGATTCTTATAAGCGAATTGCTGCCAGAACCTCTGGTTGAGTCCTTGAACCCGGGCTCCTAGTCGAAGGGGGCGACTGAGATCGACACGAAGACAAACCCGAGCGAAGGCTCCTCTGTTCTTCGCCAGGTTAGCTGCATGAGCGCACACGAATTCACCCGCCATTGCCAGGATGGACTTGAGGAAATCCTCCTTCCAAAACTCCAGGGGAAGGTTAGGTAACCTCACCCAAATCAACGCCGATGGAATGGAGTCCTCAGTCGGAGAGAATTCAAGCCGCCAAGCTTCGATCCCAATCACCTGACCATTAATCACCCACGGTCGCTGCATCACCAAGT
This sequence comes from Calamus simplicifolius, assembly GCA_900491605.1. Lineage (NCBI taxonomy): Eukaryota > Viridiplantae > Streptophyta > Magnoliopsida > Arecales > Arecaceae > Calamus > Calamus simplicifolius. The sequence goes on along the minus strand of UESW01002110.1, from coordinate 21,026 downwards.
TGCATGCTTTCGGAGATTCAAATCGGAATACATGACAACGAAAAGCCAAGCTGATTGGGACAATATCACCTGGAACTCCAGCGCACCGAAATTCCCTAACATATGCTTCAGCTGGAACCCACTTCTGGTAGGAGCGAGCTAGGATGGCCGTCTGCTTCCACCCGACCACCTCCGCTTCAAGCTCTTCCATCGGAAGGGTTACCACCTCTGGAAAAGTAGTCTCTAACTCTATCTTAAATTCTTAATTATTAAACTAAAATGCTACATATCGAGCAATCAACATGATCGCTTTAATAGGAATCAATGATTGAATTATCTTTAAGGAAGACTATGAAAATAATCTCTTGGATTAATAATTATGAGGAAAACCTTCGTTCATTTCTATGAAAGCTATGCGAACAAATCAAACTTTTTCCTCAACTTTCATGCAACTAATTATTTAACAAATTTGGGGTCTTCCTTTTAGAATGGCGTAGCATCTTACAATAATTTTTAGAGAATTCTAGAAGTGGACATTAAAGGAGATGGTTTCTTGAGGCACTAATCCCTCCTACTTGTACTAAAAAAAAAATAATAACAGAAGATGCCATGTCCATCATATACACTAAGTTGGTGCAGTTGATAAGGAAATGCATGATTTCTTGAAATGATTTAGGTTGTGTTTGATATGGAGGATAAGGAGGGATATCCTTCGGATATTCTTCTTTATCCCCAAAAGCTATAATTAGGAGGAATAATTCTGCAAAAGTTTAACCATAAGGTATAACCCATGTTTAACCATGGGTTATCCCCTGAACTTATTCCTTAGGAATCCCAGAAATAACTAGAGTTATCTCTTGATGGCAAAGCTGTAATTTAAAAAAGGTGGTTATCCCTTGAGCTATTTCTTGGATAAATGCTATCCTGTACACTTGTCCAAGGATAGCCTTTTATGAATCAAACACAGCCTTAGGTAGTATTTGATAGAAAAAATATTATCCATGGATAAGTGTACGGGACAGAGTTTGTCCCCTGGCTATCCCTTGGCTATCCCATTGATCATATCAAATGCAAAAGGTAAATCCATAGGATAACTTTTTTTAACTCTTATTTGGAGGGATAACCAGCTATTCCTGCATTTTCTAGGGAATAAATTGAGGGGATATCCCATGGTTAACCATGGATTATCCCTTTGGTTAACTTTATTCCCAGCTATCCCTTATAGTTATGGCTTTTCGGAATAAAAGGGGATATCCCCTCTTATCCCCTATTTCAAACACTACCTTAGGTAGTGTTTGATAGCCCAAAAGCTATCCCTGGATAAATGAACAGGATAGCATTTATCCAGGGGACAGCTGAGGGAATAAGCACCTTTTTAAAATTACAAGTTTGCCATCAAGGGATAACTTTAGTTGTTCCTGGTTTTTATAGGGAATAAGTTCAAGGGATAATCCATGGTTAAACATGGGTTATCCTCTCTGGTTAAATTTTTTCAGACCTATCTCCTCTAGCTATAGCATTTGGGAATAAGGGGGAATATCCAGGGGATATCCTTCCTTATCCCCCATATCAAACACTGCCTTAGGTAGTGTTTGAAATATGGGATAAGAGGAGATATCCTCTCCCCTCTTATTCCCAAAAGCCATATAAGGGATAGCTGGGAATAAAGGGATAATCTATGGTTAATCATGGTTAACCATGGGATATCCCCTCAATTTATTCCCTAGAAAATACAGGAATAGCTAGTTATCCCTTCAAATAAGAGTAAAAAAAAGTTATCCTATGGATTTACCTTTTTGCATTTGATATGATTAATGGGATAGCCAAGGGATATCTCTAGGAATAGCCAGGGGATAAACTCTATCCCATACACTTATCCATGAATAATATTTTTCTATCAAACACTACCTTAATGTTTTTCTTCAATTGCTAGAGATTAAGCTCTCTCCTTGGCATATGTGCCAAAAAAGATCTTAATTCATGCACCAACGAAGACTTTTCAATCATGCATGCTAGGGCAGTGCACTTGATATGGAAATGCATGGTTGCATGAAAATATTTTAATTATTCTCTAATTACTAGAGGCAAAGAAGGAAACATATGCATCAGGGAGTCTTTGAAATTATATCCATCTTTGTATATGCTCTCAAAATACATATTACAACCATGGCATACCTTTATGGGGTGTTTGGAGGCCCAAAATTCCTGTTAGATTGTTACGATTTTTCAAGCTAGTCCTTAACTAGAAGCGTAAGGAAATATTTTTTTACATCACTTTCGGTATAGAATAGTTTGCATCGAATGTGATGATTCGTTTATGTATGAGCATGTTTGCATGCGAAACCTATAAGCAAATCTTTCAGTGCAAGTCCATGCGTGAATGAATTATCACATTTGGTGTAGATTATTTTGTATCAAAAGCGATATATAAAGACTTTTTTTGAAGCAAAATGATTCAAAAATTAGCTAAGGAATGTTTTTTTTCAATTGTTAAAATAATATAAAATAATTTTTAAATAGAACAGATTATTCTTAAAGCATAAAAATTAGTTGCTGGCCAGCCATCCCATCTTGGCGTCCCAAACAAATTAAAAGCAGTGATGTGTTTAGACGTGGCCTTGGCATCCATGGAAAAAATAAAATTCAATGATATTTTGCGAATCAGAACTAAGTTTGTAAATAAAAAGTTCCTTTTAGAGTATGAAATCTTGGCATCAGGCTTATGGTTTTAAAAATTAAACCAAATTAAACTAATTAAATTAAAAATAATCATCAGTTCAATTTAATTTTATTATTAAAATTAATTTTTGTACGATCCAATTAAAATAAAAAAATTCATTAAACCGTCATTAACTCTGATTTTTAGGATTTTAGTTTTGATAAATAAAAGTAAATTTAAGTTTTTTTAAATTTTAAATTTTTTTACTTCGATTAACGTATAAAACAATTTATTTATAGTTTTAAAAATATTTTTTTATAATTTTAATACTATATATATATATATTTTTAATAAATATATAAGTTTTAAAAAAATTTTTATAATTTAATATTAATATTAATATTTTTATATTATTAAATTAAAATTAATTATGATATCGAATCTATTGATTAACGATTAAAATGTTAAGTTGATTTATTGTTCGATCCAATTTTTAAGATGGGGCGCACGCGAGCCCGAACTCCGGACGGAGAAATGGGTCAATCGGTCATAGCACAGGTGAAAGGGCCATCGACGCGCCAAAAAATCGCAGTTCGTCGAAGGTTCCAAGGGGACCGGTGCGGTCCGGTCCGGTCCGTTCGCTGGAAAATAATATAAACAAGGGGTTTAGGTCAGACTGGGTCCACCCTATTCGCAGCCTCGTCAGCTCCACAGGCCCACCGCTCCTCTTCCCTCAGCCACCTTCTCTCCACATCATCCATGGCCTCGCCGTCTTCCGGCTCCCGAACCCCTTCCTCTCCGCCGGGCGCTGCCGCCGAGCAAAGTCTCAACCCGCGCACCCTCAGGTCTGTTCCTTTCTCTTTCCCTTCGTCCTTTCCATCCATTCTTGTCCCATTCCTTCTCTCTTAGTTCCAAGGTGGAGTCCCTCACTGACGTTTTACCAAATGGACTTCTCACCAACTCTTCATGTCATCTCTTCTCAACCGCTTTTTTGTTCGTATTCGGAGCCATTTTATCTGGAGGATTGATCTAGGGCTTCAATTTTTCAGGACGCCGCTCCGCCCGTGGAAACCCTTGACAGCAAGAAGGAATAAAGTTGCTCGTACCGAAAGAAGAACCCCATGAAAGCAAGCCTGACTTGGTGGATCCTTTCAAGTGAGTTCTCCGCTTGTCTTTCTTCAAATATCCATCTATGTGCTGTGTGGTCCTTTTGTTCTTGTTTTGATTGTGGATATAGTAGTTTCTTGTCAGAATGCTAACATCAGAAGAAAAACACTTTCTTTTTTGTTCCGTCTAAATTTTCAGGCAAAAACGTGGGATCTCTAATCTATTTCCATTCGCGATATGTAAAAAAGAAACAAGCTTCTCGAAAAAGTGATAACTGATAAATAATCCTGTTGAAAAAAAAGCTAGATCTCTATCATTGAAATTTGAAAGAAACCAAGAAAGAACAGCACAAAGAGTATCAATGAGGCATCCACCACGGTGGCTTGTTGGGAACAGTGGTTACCCTCTCCTAGGAATCCCAACCTGTCCCAGGAGTGTCTTCAGTTTCAGCATCCAGCTATGAAGGAACTCATCATTAATTTTCACGTTTTCTGCTGAAATACTTGATATGAGTGCCTAGATTTCCCTTTTCTTCAGAAAAGAGTTAGTGGATTGGGCTCCACTTGTTGAACCCATGAAATTCAGTTTGATTCATGCTGGTTGGTGGATTCATGGTAGGATATCCTGTAAGATACCAGGATAGGTTATTGTTCGAAGCATGGGGATGGGATCATTGCATTATCATTTTAGCATTCCAATTGACGCATCTTAGAACATCCACCGTTCCAAGCATCGGAATGGGGTAGTGTGTCCTGTTGCATGAAAAAATTAAGATAGTGAATTTAAAACCTTAGGTGGCTTCAAGAGGGGGTGGTCAAATCATAACGTGCCAGCTTGCCACATCAGCATGACGAACTATCATGGTAAATGGGAAGAGTCCTTGGCATTTTTATTATGAAAAGTTCTTGCATTCCTTTTAGAGACCTTACAAGGCCACACTATATATAGGTTCTAGCTCAGCCATAAAACTTGATGTAACTCTTAAATATCCAACTAAACTGTGTTTGTCTCTAAAATAGAAGAGTTGTTGCTTGTCTTCATAGTTTGGAAGGACAATTCAACAAGAAATGTAGAGATAATTGATTGACTCATCAAACCAATCACCAATAATGGCTACTATCTAGCTTGTTTTTATTAAGCCATTTTTATTAATGATCGTATTATTGGCCTAGCAAAAAGCACTCACTTTCAGGGGAGCAAGATTTTCCTATAAGTGCTTAGCAAACAATAATGTAATTCTTACAGAATTCAGGAATCTGTAGAGTGTTCTTGCCATGTCAAACTTAGGGGTCTCACTCTTCACCCGTGATAAAAATCTTAAAAATTTAATTTTAAGGTCATTGACAATTAGAGATTTGTGACGAAACCGAGGTTTGCTAAATCAGATTACTTTCTTGTTACCTTGTAAGTCATGTTTGCCCATCTTCCAGTACCATTAAGATGAGAGAGAGAGAGAGAGGCACCATCCAGCATGATGAAATAGTTGAGGAAATGGACCATGAGAACAGAGTCCAGACTCTAGTGCCTTTTAATAAGAAGAGCCTATAGGTTAGCATCTTTTAGCCGTATCCAAAAGCTTTCTTTATTTGACCACACTTTCCTGAAAGGTGAAAATATTATCAGTGGATCTTACATTCAAAGGCTTCCACTTCTTTCAATATGATGGTGTAATTACTTGAGCTGGATCTCCCCATTATCTTTTAAGAAGTCTCCATGGCTTTTTGAGATGGACCAAATGCATACATTGAATACCAAGAACCCCAAGCCCCTCAAAATCCTTTCTTGTACCACCTCTTTTCCAGCTGACAAGTTTATAATCATCTTTACTTTAGATTATACTGACATGTTTATCTCTCACCGAAAGAAATCATGTCTAAGCTTATTAAAAAAAAATTTCTCCTTAGCCACTTCGGGAGCAAGAAGAAAGACATGACAGAAAGGAAGTGACTTATTACTGAGTTTGGAAGTCTCATTCTCTCAGCCAGGGAGGGCAAACACCTTTCCAAACTTAAAAGTATCTCCTTCATTTGGTCGATGTAAGCAGCTGACCTTTTTTGGTAAGAGAGCCTTTTTAAGAGGTACTTGCAAATATGCAATTGGTGGTTCTTCTAGGACCAGCATAGAGAATTCAACTTCTTTGGCAACTGATCCAGCGAAGCAGATGAGGGGGCTTTTCAAAACTCAAGCCTACTACCAAAAATCCCCTCAAAGCAATAAAAGTCCGCATCATCAGCATATTGAGATTTCAATCTTCCAATCATTGAGGAAATTAAACAAAGATAAGGATCTCCTGCTTCAGCCCTATCGTACAAACGATCTCTTCTCCTTTATTAGCATTTATTGGGATATTCCTTAGAGGATTCGATGAATCACTTAATTCATTGTATTCAATAGCTTCTAAACTATAAATCTGTAAAACATCCTAAATGTTTTTCCAATTAATATAGTCATATATATGTTATGTTTGTCATTCGTAAAAAGGTAGATGTAGCACTAATCAAGGATAAATTGGGAGAAGGATGATTTAAATGATTTGAACATATGTGCAATGTAGACCTAGAGATGCACCTGTGCGAAGAAGTGATTTGATTAATATAAAAGGAAAAAGAGATAGATATAAATCAAAAATTACATAGGAGGAAATAATAAAAAATATTTAAAATCTTTGTATTTTATGGAAAATATGATTGAAAATCGAGCATAATGGAAAAAAAAATTAATGTAGCTAATCCTAACCAGTTTGGAATTAAGTTTTTGTTTTTGTTGTTGTTGTATGCATATGTTATGCTTATTGGACATCCATAAGGCACAAATCAGATCTTTATTGAAGTGGTAGATTGTTCAATGTACTCTTACTCTTGTGATTTCATGTGAATGTTTAAAGGCAAAAAAGAAAAGGTATGGAGGGAAATCCTTCAGCTGGCTGAAACCATTGCAGTAGCTCAGCTAATGATCAATCCATATTGCTCCTCACGTGCATTGACATGCTATGCTGGTATTCAATAAGTAGAATATCCTAGTTTCTATTTAATGCCATGAAAGAGTGCTCATAACTAGGGTTTTAGGTTTCGATGGAATGTTCCATGGGATGCCAGGATGGGTTGCTGTCCAAGTATTGGGATGAAGCCATCCCACCATTGTCCTAACGTCTCAGTTGGGGTCTTAGACATCTCCTATCCTAAGTGTTGAGTTGAGACCGGACGGCGGTGTGTTCCATTCTATGAAAAAATTGGAATGGCTTCATCTCATAAGATTTAAAACCTTGCTCATAAGAATGCACACACTTCTCTAAAAAGGTTAATATGTTTTCTTTGAAAATTGCCAATGGAAGTTATTGCCATCCTTATTTGACTCTAAGCATTTAATCCCAAAGATAACTCTGTCTATTACCAAGCCTCCTTTCTTTACATTCTAAGATCCTCATTTTTAGACAGTTAGACCCTCTAAAACCCTTCAAGGTATAGAATTATTTGTTGTCAATGAGACATTATGGCATTTGCTGCATAGAAATTCCAGCACACTCAATGTGTCTGATAGCTGACAAGGGGCATGCATTGATGCTATTAGGTGTGTAAACATGACCTACAACATTGATTGAGATAAGAATATTGATCCAAATTTGAGAGTCAAAATGCTCTCTGGGTTGCTGATTACTCGAGCTTATCTTTGATCTGCAATCTTCTTGTAGACCTGCTTTAACTTTGATAGCACTGTTTTAGGATATTCTGCAACCTGTTATGCGGAAATAGATAAAAATGACTATAGAGTTGTCCAAACAAACTTCCAACTTGTATAGTGTTTTGTATTTCTGTGCTATATGCAATATTTTTCTCCATAAATACAGGAAGACATCCGCTATCGTCTATATAAAAGAGGAGTCACTTTGTAGTTTTCTTACCAAAAACCTTTCCTTTAGGGCCATATGATGCTGTCTAGAGTCTATTTTTTAATATTAATTCTAGTGCAAAATGTTATGCTACATTACTGTTTTCATGGTTTCAAATTCTGATGGGATATTCGTTGGAACTTTGGGATAGAATATCATCCCAAGTATTAGGATGGATTGTCCCACTATCATCTTCTATATCAAGTATCAAGATGGGGTGGGACAACGATGCATCCCATTCCATGAAAAAATTCAGTCAGCCCCATCTTATGAGATTTAAATTTCTAGTAATTTTGATCGTTATTTCTACATATAATGAGGACTTAAGAATTATTTTGGATTTGCATTATATGTGGCTAAGGCTATCAAAAGAACGAGCCGTTTGTGAGCAATTGAGGTCTGGCTAGTGCTGTGGCTAGCCTTTGGCTGGCTTGATTAATATATGATCCGATATGAGCTAAAATTTTGAGCTTTTTATATAAACAAGCCAAACACGAGAGAGGGCCAGCTTGGTTGTGTTTGGCAAGGTATGTAAAAGTATATTATATATAATTTAATTATTATTTATTAATATAGTTATTTTTGTTTTCTAAATATGAGACGTTGGATTGTTATGTAAAAAACTCAGATCACCGTAGTTTATAAAGGAAACCCTAAATCAGTTACCTCCTCTCTTTAATCTCAAGAGCCACGGCGTTGCACAACCCCCCGCCGCAACCTCAAACACCCCCCCCCCCCCCCCCCCAAAATCTTCTTTCTCTCTTCCCATCTGCATCTGCAAACCCTAAGCCTTAACTCATCCCTATTTTTGGGCCCTATAGCCTCGAATCTTAAAATTCTCAGCTTCAACTCTTCTCCTTGCATAATCTTATTTCTCCATGGCCGATGGTAAAGGTGGTAATGGATCTGGGCCGGCTCGTTGTGCTCCTCATCATCGACAACAAGTTGGTGGTAGTGCTGGCAGTGGGGTTGAGGTCCATGGCTACAACAACAACAGAGTTGATCAATTCGAGCAGTTAAGTCCTTTCTTCTTTTTCCTCCATCTGCTTCATCTTCTTCTATCTTTGCTGTTGAATCCCTCTCCTTCCCTGTTTAGCAGCAAGGCCAACTGAGCCAAGCTTGAGCCAATCAGGTAGCATACAAGGCCTAACTTCTAATGAGCTTGAGCTGATTCCCGAGTATCTTGAACTTGGCTATAGCTGGGCTTAGCTCGCTTGTATCCAGATTGTTGGCACCCTAGTGCAGTAATCAAAAACGAAATTCAGATCAGTGCAGAACTCATAACAAATTCACTTACCTGGAGGGAACTCGTCAAGCCTGAGATTGATGAAGTTTAATCAGATGTGAACAAGAGAAAGAAAAGAGAAGTTGACAAAAAGAAAGCCAAAGATCTTTTTTTTCCCCCATCAAAAGGCTGCATTATGCCTCTTATTCCCTTCTTCTCCTCATACAACCCTTTAAAGATTCAATTTTAGTCATAGGACTCTTCTGTGACCCATTTAATCTAAGTGAACCCCAAAAAATCCTTGGAGAGTAGGGAAGGGTGAGAGAGTCATTGGGACTTGGGATAATATCTTCTGCCAGACCCATATATTTTCCTTTTGTATTTCCCCATTCACTCCTTTTTCTATTGTGCCCTTACACTTCTCTTCCTTTCTCTCTTTGTTCAATTTTCACCTCATCCACTTCTCACATTCTTGGTTTTTTAGTGTCAGGGTGAAGCCAGATGTCCATCCCCTTGACTCATTCATGAGAGAACAGGGCATGAGAATTACAGGCTGCAACCCTCTGCTAACTGATTCATGTGCAAACTGCAAATTAAATGGCTTTAAGTCAACACTACAAGATAAGATAATGCAAGTGATTTAGTCCCTACTGTTGATGGAAAATTCAGTAAGAATCTTAATAAAAAGTTCCTTAAAACAGAAAGGAAATGCAATTTGACCCTGAGGATGGATTAGCACAAAAAAAATGGAAATTAGAACCCCAAAAATTAAAATTTATAAAATATAAACCTAATCAGACCATAGACTGCATTGCCATCTTGATGTCAAGTGACTGCTTGAGGAAACGTGTGAGGTAGCACAAGAGCAGTTCTGCTTGCCAGTTACCTCTTTCAGCTTTTATATCGTCATGTTTCCCAATATTAATGAACACTGGGAAGGCAGATATAATAATAGATTTTTAAATCCATCTGATATAGAATTGTTCAAATCTCATCTTTCGAAGGACTTCCATAATGCATTTCAATATCACCTAAACTTGCTAGTCATATTTCAAATTTAAGAGCCATAAGTAGCTTCCCTTTGATCATTCTTGTTTTGTGTTTATTCCTGAAAGTGGAGATACAGATTTCTTTCATTAGGCAGTTTAAGTGTGCGCTCCTAAGGTATGGCTTCTATTTGCGCTCCTAAGGTATGACTTCTATTGAAATGATTGTCATGATCATATTGGTTTCTTTCTCCATGGTTTAAAGCATTTCTTCTTTTTAATTGTCCGGGAATTTTTATGTGTTGGTTCTTATTCCCCTTGCCTTTCCCTTCAGAACCTTTCTCTTATTGTTCCACTTTTTCTCCTATATTTCTGTCCTTTAACTTTTATGTACTAGTTTTTCCTTATTGATAATGAATATCAATTTACTATAGTTGTTTGAAGTCTCTCGAGGTTCGTATAACTTTAGAATCATCTCGGAGGATTTTTCCTTTGGTGTATGCCCTTGACCTAGTGCATCATCCCACCTTAATGATGCATTTGTCATTATGCCATGTTGCTATCACAATAGATGCAGTGCCTTTTTGGATGTTTTAGCTTCATGGTAATTTCTACAGTATAAATGTCAGTATACATGTCAGTCTATTGTACTGAATACTGATTCATGCCTGTCACGAGCCTTGTTCCTACTATGTGGTCTGTTTGATCTTAAGTCACAGGCTATCATCAAATGGCAATCCCCATTATCTTCAATTAGTCATGATTTAAGATTACAGACCCACACTACTCTGGCCCCCCAACCCCAATAGTTGCTTGTAGCTTCATTGAATATGCTGCCAATGATGACTAGACTTTCATCCTTGCTGTTCTGTGTGTGAGACCACAAATAATGCTATTGGTGCATCACTAATCATGCCTTGAAGTCTCTTTTTTTTCCTCATATTGCTCTTAAGGTAAATATTCCACATTCGAGGTCCCATTCATTCAATTATATCAAACAAGATTTAACATACTAAACAAAAATGCTATTTTGTTTGATGTTGTTAACATTTTATCTGAATAATATCTGATCTATCATTTAATAGTTCTATTCCATATTTCTGTTTATAAGAAGTTATTAGATAACCATAGAAAAGAGGTTACAAACAATACAACTCTTTGAAGAAAGAAATATATTGTAAGATAAAACAAAATTTCAGTACAATTCCTAGTTGTCAAAGTCTTGACATCCTTGTTAATGGCCAGTTTCTTCAGAGCAAAACTTATACAAGCTAGCTACTTTTATTTATTAAGTTCAGCATGATGGGACATTGTAGATGAACATGTGACTTTATTTTTATGTGTTCTTGTTTGACAAAAACATTTCTTTCTATCAATTCCAAAAGAAAGAGTTAATGCAAAGAGGAGTTGCATGCAACATCTTCTACCTTGCCAATTCACCGTAACCTTTAGGGCGAGTAGTTATATTTCTTGTTATGCATTTTAAAATAGTTGACTTGACTTGCTAGAGGTGGCATATTCTTTTATCTTGCTTACCAATTTTTTTTCTGAATCGTTTGTCATATTCATAAAAGAATCATGCATCACTCCCTCTCCATAACATTTGAGCCTATGGCTCCTTGTAGAATATCATGCTAGCTTTCATTATAAAATAAGATTTGTTAAGCCATAATTCCTAAGTGGTTCCTATTAATGCTATTTGTCAATATATGTTCTTCTCAAATATTAATTATCACCCTTTGATTCTTAATCGATTGTGTAATCTATAATTTTTGGTGGATTGTTGTTTTGATCTAATGATGATTGTTAAATGTATCAGCCTTGATGAAGATTTGTTGAAGGCACTCGATGAGAAACACATGAGATATGATGCCGAATATTCTCGGCGTTTGATGGCTAAATACTTTTCTGGGAAGGCCTTTAATGGAGGTAACTAGACACCTAAGAGTTGAGGCCTGTTTGAAACCGCTTTTATTTCTAGTTTTTAATTTTTAAAAACAAAATCATAGAAACCTAGACAAAAAATGTTTTCTGCTATTGATTTTTTTATTTATTTTTCAAACATTATTTTCATTATTTCTAAACAAAACGAAAGTAAGAAGTCTTTACTTTTATTATTTTCAAAAACAAGAAACTCATGTTTTATTATGATCACTCCCTCCACCATTGTTGTCTATACCATAACACTGCACCATTATCGCCCTCTTTACCATATCATCAAGGCCCTCTACACCACTATTGTTACTATTGCTGCCACACCACCACCACCATCATCACTGCCTCTATCTACCACAGAGTAGGCACTCTCACTACCGGCATTGCTGCCTCCGCTTCCACCATGCTGCTATTGCAATCATCATCATTTCTACTATATTGGTAGTGCTCTTGTCGCTAATGTCATTGCAACCATTATGGCTGCCTTCACCATATTGCTGCCATTCCCACCACCGACACCACTGGCACCTCCACTGCATTCATCGCCACCATCAGCTTCATCATCATGTCTCTGTTTTCAAAAATAATTGACGATGCTAAATATGTTTATATTTTTAAATTTTGAAAAAGGGAAGCAAAATTCTTATTTTTTATCTGAAAATGGGAAAAAAAAAGAATGTGATACCGGCCAATGTCTTGATATAAGAGTTGTCTTGTTTATATAATGTTAGGACATAAATAACATTTGCCCTTCATTTGAAATCGAGAGTTCTAATGCATGTTGGTTTCTTTTGTACATTGTACCTGAAATGATAGCGATACTTAATAATATTTTCTGGATATTTGTGCTTCATAGAGTTTATGTAGTATTCCTAGTTGTATTGTTTTAGCTTCCTAGTGAAACAACCAGATACTTCTTAATAATATTTTCTGGATATTTGTGCTTCATAGAGTTTATGTAGTATTCCTAGTTGTATTGTTTTAGCTTCCTAGTGAAAAACCTGATACTTTTTATTTAATCCTTGGGGATAATGCTGGGTGTTCAATATGTTAATTGCAAGGATTTAAGTGCCACTGGAACAGGTCCTGATTCCATGGCATATGACATGCTGACACATGCTGAAACAAAAGATTGTCTTAAAATTTAAAACTTTTTTAATTTAAAAAAAAGGGTTTTAGTTGCCCCTGTGCTGATTCATGCCATGCTAGTACTGGCCTGACATGGTATGACACTTGAAAGTTTGTTTTTTGCACACTTAATAGCTAGCTCAAGTGATCAGCCTTGTTTGCACTTCACATATAATGGAAATTTAGGTTATACATCTGTTATATTGGGATTTTGAAACATCAGCTAGGATTCTGGATGTGGACAGGATGGTGATGCTGCTAATCTTGAAAAGTTGGGATATGATACTATTGCATATGACAATAAATGAATAAATGTTTTCTACATATATGCAGGTCCTCACAATAGTTCATATTCCATATAACAACATCAACATCCACAAATTTCATCATTTGTTCATCATTCAAATCAATTGACTGTAGCCTTTACTTCATACAATAATGTCAACATTACACTCTTTAAATTTCAGCATCCATGTTGTTCATCATTAGTGTTCATCCGGAATGAAAAAAAGGAGAAGGAAAAGAAAATGAAAACATTACCATCATCTCTAACATATCTGCACACAAATGAATCTGAAAGTGTCCATATCCTTTTGTAATACTTAAAACAAGTATCCATGTCAAACACATGTTGAATGGATCAAAATCAAAGTATATGGTAGGAAGGTCATAAACAGTCAGGCAAGCCAAAAGTACTACTCAATTTAAAGGTTTCAAGCTTTAAACCAAATGATGGCATAGGAAAGCTCAAGTACATGTAACATTTAATGAAGCTTAACCAAGTAATCAATCATTAAAACACAAAGTGTTCTACAGGAATGTGAAATTCTAAATGATATAACCAAATAATGTACAAGAACAAACAAGGGTGCTTTGAGTTTTACCAAAAACAGATAAGATTGAATTAAATTCAGCTTGATATGGATCAGGTAGAGTTCCATAGAAAATCCAATGGAACTAGAGTTCCATAGAAAATCCAATGGAACTAGAGTTCCATTCTTGATGGAGAAGTTTATAATGTTAAAGAGTTGGGACTAAAATGCTGTGTTAAAATACTATATTAATTACCATCAATAAAATTTGTTCTCACTTATTTTGCTGACGATTCAACGATCATAAGATACATCTTAATGAAAACAAAAAAAATTGATTTCACATCCTTGGGATTTTCTTGGAACTGTAACGATATTTTAGAAGCCGTCTATAAGAAAGAACTCTGACACGAGTTAAAATATACACTTGTAACAGAATATTGATGCTCTTAACTTCAATATTTGCTATATTTGATAGCATCTAAGTTTATATTAAGTTAAACAGACATTTGTTACTTTTCAAAAATTCACAAAGCCTTTTTGTGAATTCAAAAATTAAGTTGGTACATGTAACTTTGTCTCTATTAAAAATGTGATTTCTGAGTTTATGGAAAATCTGCCTGATCAGTAAACGTTTTGTTGTTTTAAATAATGTTTTGCTATTGTTTCTGATCATCTCACACGTGAAGGAAAATCGTCTCTTTTTATTTGCTTCACTAATGGATGATATAAATTTACTGGCATCGATTGTTTGCCTAACCCTTAGCTTCATGCTGGCCTTTGAGAAAGTAAAATCTAACTCTAATTTTGCAAGTCTAGATAGTTATGATGGCATAGAGTTGAGATGCTCAGTAATCATTATGATCGAAAAGAGTAAACGAAGGGGGAAAAAAAGAAAGTTATACATGGGTGTAATGTGTTGTCTAACCTTTTAATTAATTAAAACGTCTTATAATGCGTTAAAGATCAGAACTTAATGAGCCCAAAAAGATAATCATATTAAGTTTTTTATTAAGTGTATCTTAGCTGTCTCCATGCTGTCACTAGCTTTAGTATATTATGGTTCATCTATATTGATTGTCTTGTATGGGTGTGATGCATGATTCTCTGTAATCATAGGCATGAAGACTGAAAATTGAAAGCAAGAGATTGTCATGTAACTCATGTCAGAGGTGAAAACCACGGAGTCAAAAAAGTTTAGGAAACAAAGATCTAACAAAATGAGATTGCAATTACTATATTGCTTAAATGATTATCAAAAAGGAAAGATTTAGGTGGAAGTTAGATGAATCACGATGGAGCTACAACTTCAAAATGATGAAATTTGACCATCTCATGTTTCTTGAAAAACGTCCTTTTATTATAAAGATGTCATTCCTAGCCTTAGATATCTGACTTTGGTTCTTTTATTAAGGTTGTTCTTTCGAGACCTTTTCTCTCTCTTCCTCTTCAAATTTCTTCTTGCAGATAATTGGTTATTATCTCAGTAGCTGGAATCTTCCACCTAGAGTATCTGCTTTGGAATCTACCTAGAATCTCTAACCTGCACCTGCTTCTAAAGGGTGTTTCTAAAATTTCTGCTTCCCCACACATCTGCCTGCATGCCCTCCTGGTTTTGGCAACTAAAGGTAATATTAACAATGAAGGGACTAGAGAGAAAACCCTTGGAACTTTCAAATTCCTCAATGGATAGCCTCTTAAAATAAGTTTACCACGTCTACTTACTGCAGTCTGTATGGCTGACCTGATGCCAATTAGACTTTTCTCAGACTAAATGATCAGTGTAAACAAAGATGACAATTCCAATTCCCCAGGTAAGGTTTGGATTTAGATTCTTTCTAAGCTGAAGCTAATATATATTTTGACTAATTATTCAATTAATTTGTATTTAATTGTTGCAGCATTCCTGGCATTAGGAAGTAGGACATCATATCACAGCTGAACCTTAAAAATTAGAACACGAAAATTGTTTCCTCCTTGAATACAGCATTGAGCCATGACCTTGTGATGAGAAGTCACCAGTAGACTCTGAACTGCAATGACAATGAGTCCATCAGCCTGATCAAGGTTTAGAAAAACAATTTCTCTTAGCCAAACAATTCTACAAAAACAGTAGAATTATGTATGTTCATATTGAATCACTAAATGTAGTGTGATATCATTAAAGAAAGAAAAATCAACACCTCTTACTGGTCCAATCTTTCTCCTGGGCTTTGTTGTAATAGATGCCAACCCATTATGGGCTGTGGATTTAGTTCCAGCATCTTTACCTCTTAAAAATAATATTGACCATCAATACTCAATTTGGACCTTATAGGTTCAGGGACCATCTGACCTTGCATGCTTGAACAACTATCATAATAAATGTGTGCATGCATGTGCATGTGTATGGATTTCTCATGTCTCAGGTCAAACCATTTATGTCTAATGTTGTAGCCATTAAGACATAATTGACACTGGACTGGTTGAGAATGCATTGCTATTTGATAAGCAGAGTATATTCATGAATTCTTATCAGAAATCCTTCCTCTTCTACAACTAATTTAGGTTCTCACTTGGAAATGATTTACAAGGGTACCTATTGTAATGCTTTCATATGCAGTCATTAATTTGTTATTGCATATTAGAGGTTTTAAATATCACTGTTGGTCTGGAGCTTCTACAGGATTTGGTTAGAACTCACCTGCCTCATTCATGCATTTCAAGAACATGTCATCATCACTTTTGCTCTCCTATAATTTTTTTCTGATTGTTTTGTTTATTTCTTCTTAACACAGAGGACGTGTATGACAAGGAAACAATTGTTGAAAATGAGATTATAAAGTCAAGCAGGTACCAAAAATCGTATGTAAGTCATAGGTATGAAGTTAAATGATTTCATGAGTTAACCTATTATGTGGTACCCCTTTCAGGCATCCTTTTACAAGTTCGTATGCAGATCCAGTTCGGCATTATGAAAATCAGAATCAGTCTGCATCACCTGCAGAAGAAACGTCAAGTGTGACTGGCAAGAAACATCCATCTAAGAAGAGCTCTTAATGTGAGTCCTTAAGAGGATCGGTAAGACAAAATCTTATCTATGTAGAATGATGTGGTGTGTCACATTAATTTTCTTTTCGAGTTTTTAGGTTCTTGCACTGGGACCTGGAATGGTGAGAGTAGGCTGCTCAGTGTGGAAGCAGCTGTGATCATCTTTCCGAAGGGAGAATTCCTGAGTCTTTGAACAATGAATGAAATTAAGAGAATAAATTCCAACTTGTTGCTTCACATGGGTTGTGTGGATAAATGGCTAGGTGCCGTGTCGTGGATTCTGTGATTTGAACATGACTTGATATGCTTCGGCCATGATGTTTTTATTTGAATAGAAAAGTGCTCATTGTCATCGCATGTTATGATATTTTGATAGACAAGCCACTACACAGGCTGCTGATGCTGCGACATATTATGATATTTTGATGGAAAGCCAGTAGGCAATGGGTATATAAAGTGGTAGCCTTCCCTAACTCCCCAACTTCCAGTGAAGGTGAGATTTGATCTGCAACCATCAAAGCCTTACCAATTTAGTAAATTGGCACCTTCTTTTTATATTATAATTTCAAGTCATTGCTTCATGGTATTTTGGGAAGACTATATTTTGATTGTATTTTCCATAAGTATCATGCTTTGATTTTGATCATCCAAAAATATAGTGTAGCAAAAAATCTTCTTTCATTTAAGGCTTTATTTGGAAATGCTTTTGGAGGGGCAGTTTTAAGTCCCAAGTCCAGAAGTTCAACGGAGTGTAATTTAGATTTTTTTTTTTTTTTGTTCTAACTATCATACAATAATGTGTTATAAAATAAGATAATACAGTAATATAATATTGTTATAGTTTCTTATACTATATTATATTATAACAAGGTAATGATAATTTAAAATTAAGAATAATAGTTTTTGATAAAATATAAGACAATTGAAATATTATACAATGTTTTTTTATCACTTCTCATTCTCAAAGCATTTTTTAAGTTGACAAATATTAAATCCTATGACACTATAAATGAGTTTACCAAATTGTTAATAATTTTTATATTTTGGAAAAGTTTTACTTTCACAAATTCTATTGACAGCTTTACTACTAGGTTCGGGTTGATTTGTTCATTTTGTACTCCGATTTTGAGAGCTAGGAGAGAAGAAATAAGGGCCGAAATGAAATGAAACCTGGGTCGAAGTTTGTGACTCAAATTCAAGTCCAAGATACCAAACCCAAAACTTTACTAGTTTTATTAAGAATATTTTATATGTATGCTTTCATGACTATTTGAAATTGTGTACATCCTTATAAATTTATTTTACAAACACACCCATCCCTTTATAAATATTTGAAATTACATATATACTTTCATAAATTTATTTATAGGTATATCTTTATAAATTATTATTTTTTTACATGTATTCTCTCATAAATTTACTATTTACACTTATACTTTTATAAATTATTTTTTTATACATTTTTCATTGAATTATGGGTATTTCAAATATTTATAAGAATATATGAAAGAATTTAAAGATATGCATGTAAATAGTAAATTTGCTAGGATATGCATGTAATTCAGATGTAAAAAGCCCAAATATTGATTGCCATTTTTTATATTTTATATTTTTACTTTGTTATTTTCTAATGACAAAATAAAAATATAAAATATAAAAATATATATAACGAAGACCTTTAGATGCTCTAGTTAGAAAGAGTGATCTTCTAATAGTCCATGGTAATGATAGATGTAGAGGTAGACTTAAACTAACATATACAGAAATAATTAAGAGAGATATAACTATTTGTAATTTGAGTGTTGACTTGGTCCTGAATAAAACAGAGTAGAGGAAGCAGATTCATGTAGCCAACCCTATGTAGTTGGGAAAAGGCTTAGATGAGTTGTGTTGAGTATTTCCTAATGCAAGTTGGTTATAAGGGATGATGCCTTTTAGTTTGAATTTTTTTTGGGGTCGTTAATCTTTTTTATCAAATTATAAATAAGGTGTCATATGTTTGAAATATAAAAACAATCTTTCCATATATATGCATGTAAAGGTAATGTTGCACATATTTGATCTTCTTAGACTTCACAATGATGAAAGTCTTATGCATCTTGTAACATTTCTTGAGACTGTTTTTAACCTTTTCTGCTGAAATTTTATTGACAAGGTTATTGATTTTTTGTGCCACAATTTCATGCACATAGTGAACTAACAGGCCCCTAAATGGTGCTGATTCTAAAGATTTTAATTTTCAATAACAATGTTCCTTCAGTAGACCCTTAATGAAATAGCAAGCTTGTAGTGACCATGATCTCAAAAAATACTATTTCTAACTTTTAATATTAAAATATTTATTATTATAATAGCTGTACAAGAGTGAAGAATGGTCAATTTTTCGATCACTAGTCATATAACCATCATGTCTTGAACCAATATTTTGGGTTGACGTAGTCGCATAATTATAGAAGTATGCAAGGCCTTCACTCTTGTACCAATATTAAATATTAACAATTATATAATAACAAAACATCTCATCATTTTTTTTAACCATATGGCCAAAATGTTCAAATACATATGATATCAGATGCAGACTAATCAATACGCTTACAAAAGTCCTAGATGAACCCTGGAGCTAGGCTTCCTGTTGCTGAGCAAATATCAACAAGAAATCTCCCCTCATGTGTATAAACATGAATAATAATATATAAGTAATTATATAATCACCAAAAAATAAAAATAATAATGTAGTCGCAATAAAAATAATTTCATATGCAAACGTATGATATTTTAAAATTTAAATTTATAGATCTAATCTATATTGGCAAGATAATGATATTCATATCTTATGACAAAGCTTATAATCACATGATCAAAATAACACTATGGATGCAAATTTCATAGCTGATACTAGCAAATAATAGTAATAGTAATGCCACGTATACCAAATTTTATAATTCAATTAATCCGTAATAATTTTAGATCTATAATTTATACATAGACCAAATTTCATAGCCTCAATTAACTATAATTTAGAATTTTTCTTTATAATTACCTTCTAAATCCAATACTTTGGCATCTGGACTGGTCATGGCTACATTCTCACCCATGGCCGATTACATAGGTTCCAAATGATAACTGATTATCTACCATCACTGTGATACTAGATAATGCCACACTAGACAACACTCTCATGCGATGAATCCGAATGCCCCTTTTTTTTCATTATATCATATTTATTTAATTAACTATCATATTTTAACACCAACCTATAGCAGGCTAGCCTCATATCGCTCACCAATGCCACACTAGGCAATACTCTAATGCGACTAATTCAAATGCCCATGTTTTCCTAATATATCATATTTATTTAATTAACTCATCATATCTCAACAATGAGCATTTATTTGATGCAATGGACTATTAGAGGCCCTAGCATGGTGTATAATATTTATGATAGTCACCTGAGGGCTTATAGAGCATCATATAATTGCCACTTCTCCAACAAGACCATCGGTAAATATTGAAGACAATGGATAGCCAATGTTTAGGGATGGCAACGGCCCGAGGATGGTCCGGGCGGTCCATACCAGTCCTCGTCCCCGTTAGGAAATACATCCCCGTTCCCCGCCCCGTTAAGCCGTTATAGTTAACGGGGCAGGAACGGGGATACCCAGCCGGTAAACGGGTACCCACTGGGTATCCATTTTTTCGTTTACATAAAAAAAATAAAATTATTTTATTAAATTTATAATTTATTAAAAATAAAAAAATAAATTTTTTAGGATAAGATGGAGACTAATCGAGAATAACCAAATAATAATATTGATATATATAAGAGATTCTTTTGAAGAAGAGAATGAAAAGTGAGATTCTTCTATGATAAGGAAGAAGAGAACGAAAAGTGAGAAAATAACTAACAAGGAGAAAATTAGAAAAATGAAGATTTCCAACGCAACAACCGTAAAAAAAATATTCAAATTTTAAAGCAAAAAATGAAGAGATTTTTCTTTAAAAATAAAGAAAAAAGATGAGCGTGTAGCAGAGAAAGAAAAAGGTGTTAGAGGGCGGCGATTGACGAAGATAGACGATGGACTGTTAGAGCTAGGTTCTCGTCTGGTTTTGGTTTAGAACTTTAGATCGGCTATGTGAAAGAAGAAAGAGCAAGAGTTAAGATTATATATTTTTTATTTATTTTTAATTTTTAATATATATATATATTAAATATATTATATTAAAGTTAACGGAGACGGGATGGGGCAAAGAATACCGTCCCCAGGCCGTTTACCCGTTT
>UESW01002109.1:253316-281277 GCA_900491605.1 Calamus simplicifolius | reverse complement strand
TAAATTATAAGAATTAAAAATTTGAACATAAGAATAAATTTTGAGTAAAAATTTTATAAAACTATAAATGAATCAAATTGATTCATATTTAAGGACCCATAAATCAAGCTGAATTTAAAAATTAAATTTGATTTAAATTTCAAATTAGGTCAAATCTTATATGTTTTCATCCAATTCAATCGGAATATAATTTAACCTAATCTATACATTTTAATTATAAATTTTATTTTTTTAATTATTTTTAAAATTTATTAAATGAACTTTAATTAAAAATAATTTATTTTTTATCTTGACAATCGAATCTTCTTTCATTTTTTTTTCTATGTATATCTAAATATTCATATTTTATATATATTTTAATAAATTTATATTTATAATAATTTAAGTGTATCAATAAATATTTATATTTTATAACTTATAAACTTAAGAATAATTATTTATCTAAATAGAACTAAAAGTTTTAAATAAAAATTTAAATCTAAATTGATTCTTTTTAATTTTATATTTTTAATAAACTTATATTTATTATTTTTTTATAAAAAATAATTATGTTTGAGTTAATTATAATATTTTGATTGAATTTTATAGATTTAAATTTTTTATGAATTTAAAATTTGAATATAATACTGCATTAAATTAAAATTAAGTATGATCCAACCGTTGAACGTCTTAAAATTTACGATATATATATATATATATTTAAATTAAAAAAGAACATTATTATGACATCATTTATCTCTTTGTCTCGAGCGGTCAGCGAAGCGTGGGCTGCCGGTTAGGATCTCTTCCGCTACTTCGGTTCCTCCGGCGACCCCTCGTTGGCGCCGTCCTCTCAATGTTTTTCGAGTGTCGAACGGTCCATCACGCGCTTTAGAGGCTCGTTCTACTACGAAAGCAGTCCAAATCTCTTTTTAAAGGAGAGAATCCCAAAATAGAGGTTTAAATTTAAAGTCTTCCTCCCATGGAAGCCAATTGTAATTCGAGATGCATGGCTCCTTCCCTTATCTTCCCAGCTAAAGTTTTCGGTCCTCCAAGGAGTTTCTCGTCGATGAGAAGAGACTGGAAGTTGTGAAGAATACGGTACGTTGGAAAACTCAGATATGCTGGAGATTTTGGTTGGATCAGTGGGCCGAAGATGTGGTTCGCCCTTCGACATTGCTATTGTTCTCTTGCATTAAAAAATTCGAGATCATGCTTGTGATTTTGAGGGGCCTACGGCAACCGTTCTTAAGATGATGTTTGCTCTGATCACCATCAAATATTTTCTATCTGGTTGATGGCAAACCACTTCTAGCTAGAATTTCACAAAGCCATCGATCTGCAGTTTGTGAGACTTCTTAAATGAGATGATTTGATTAACAGAAAAAAAAGAAGAATCCAGAAAGAAAACAATGGAATTCTATGTTATAATCATGATCAAATTCTTCTTATTTTAAGAGAAAGTTTTGCATCTCTTCGTGCAATCACTTCTCTTCTGAATGGATACAATTTTGATGTTTCAAAATTTGAACTGTTACATTCAGAGAGTTGATCATTAGTGCCTATTTCAGGCAGACACATTCCTTCAGAATACCCTTTCAAATAAATATGTAAATGGATAAAAAAAATCTTCACCATTTTATAAACTTTTTATGTGGGACAAAACCAACAAATCGTTCTCAGCTTTTCATTTTAATATAGCAATCTAACCTTCAAGCCTCAACAACATCTCCTCCCAGCAAATCCTATTGACCACAGATTATGCATGTTGTATTTAGAGGGGATGTTTGAAAAAATCGAAATTATTTTTTTTTAAAAAGCTTGATTTTGCATGCCAATAAATTTGGCATATTAAAAATAACAGATTTTATAAGCTTAATTCTTTTATGGAGCATGATAAATATAACAAAGTTATGGGCCTTTATGAGTCTTGCTCTTGCATGAACCGGCAAATCTTGTATAACAAATGTAATAGTTTTTAAAATTTTAAACTTTATGCATGTAATATTAAAATTGAGATATTATTTGATTTGCTAATTAATTATCATCATTGATTCATCATTCCATTTGTAGTCTAATTTTATAATTAATTATAATTATTTAATTAATCTTTTATTTTTTATAGTTCATTCTCAATCCTATAAATACCCACATGCATTAAACTTCAAATGAATGAACAAAGCTTTCTTTTATATATTAGTTTTTGGTTTTTTCTCATCTTTCCCTTTCAGCTTTCCATTAGTTATCTTCTTTTCATTTTGGAGAGTAGGTTTGAGGAGTTGTATAAATCTTTACACTGTGAGTATACACTTATAAAGCCCAATTATTGTATCCAAAGAGTAAGCTATCATTTTTCTGCTACACTGCGCAATTGTCTCATGATCTACTCTTAAAGGAAGTGATCATACGTCTTAATAGATTGATGAATATCTCTTCCTAAGTGTCTTGTTTGTCTTGTGAGGTTAACAACATATGAAGGGAGCTAACTTTACTATGCTTCATATTCTTGTAAGGTGAGGTCTTAGTAGCAATTTGGATTAGGAGGAGTTAACATGCCTCCCACAAAACATGATTAGAACTCAACCAATCCTTGAGAATGAGAGATGTGTTCCTTTTCTTGGCCCTCCGAAAACTTCTCTTAGAGGATGATTTTAGGTGAATGCAACATTCGGAGGCAAATAAGAACGGAATCATCTCCCTTTGAAATTATTCACTTAAATGCAAGCACTACATGCAACCCTAGAAGAAGATACGAGTCCATGGTTCATATCATGAAAGCATGTTAAGTAATTGTTTCACCGATAATTCAAGTCTTGATGAATTAGAACTATTTCGATCATTCTATTTTGTCCTAATGAGATTTTAGAATCGATCTCGATTGTTTCGCTTCGTTTTATCTTGATCATAATGTATCTTAATATCAATTTTAAATAGATGTAATTAAGCATAAAAATATAATTTTTAAAGTTTAAATATAAACTCAACTCATGTTTGAGAATTTGACGAAGTTTTACGTTGACTCAGCTACCTAAAAAGTTTAAATATACCTAAATTAAATAAAATATTAAATCTTTACTAATATTTTTTAAATTTAAATATGTTTAAAAGTAAGGACCAAGATGCCTTATTGAGATGAGAATCAAAATGGAACAAGATGCAAATATCTCATTTCATGAAAAACCTACTGCACCATAGTCTCATAAAGTAACAGATAACCATAGAAAATGCATCTTTGCTTACTAAAAATCTCTATTAACATTGGTTTTGTTAAATTGGCCAGCAGAAGCAAGCTTGCCCCCATGCTGGAGGCATTTCACTCAGATCAGCTTTTAGCCAATCATTATCTGCCGAAATAAAGAGGTCTCTATGGATTCCACAAGTTCAGCAGTTATAGTTTCATAATGCATTGTTGATGGAGAATTAGTTATCCATTCAACCTTATAGGCATCAAATACGCTAGTTTAACATGCAGTGGCCAAAAGAACCTACAATAAATACAAAACTTGGATCATTACCAGCCAACAAGATCAAATAGGGATGAAGCAATGCAAGCATGGATTTTTATTCCTCTTTTGACAGAATTATGTGCCTGCAATGATTGCTCAACAGTTAACAGGCTAGCAGAACTGAAATCTTTTGTGGAATTCAACATCTTTTGGACTATAACATAAATTTAGAAATATTAATAAGCAGTGACCATCAATGTCATGACAATCCAACATATGGGAAAAAAGAACATGAAGAAGCAGCAGCAGATTCATTCAAATGAAATTCTGTATGTAAATTTCAAACTTCACACAACTACTACATAGACATACATCTTTTCTCTTTGGCCAAAACATCTTCTATCTCCTATCTCCTTTAGTCAACATCAATTTTATCCATAACATCTGTCATCAATGAATCATTCCAAACTTCTTTCATCTCGGTATTTCTTTTTGTATCCTAAACCTCTTTCATGGTTTCACTCTTCATCACCTTTACAAATCAGAGAAACAGAAAGCTCCTGTACTGCCAGAAAGACCTGAACAAAGTCCAGATTTATGAGGTCATAAGTTGATCATTGTTTCCTTGGCAAAATTGTTATGGATGGAGATTAATTTCATCAAGAGGAGCTCCAAATCAGAGTTCACGAAGGAGTTGGCAAATCAGTCATTATCCAAAAGTAATAAACATGAGATTTGGATAGATTTTGGGGAGTTAGTTGAGGATGTTTTGGTCATTATCCAAAAGTAACAAACATGAGATTTGAATAGATTTTGGGGAGTTAGTTGAGGATGTTTTGGTCATTATCCAAAGTCACCGAAGGAAGCTTTTGGAGGAGAATTGAGGCATTGCAACCGCCCGCCACAAAAATCTTGTGTGGAGTTACGAACGTGAAATAAATTGGAGGCTCGGTAAGGACCTCTATGCGCTGCAGAGTGAGGAAAAAAAAAGGGGCTCTTTAATCTTTTAGTGAGATCATAAGAGTTTCTGAGAGAGTGTATTTTTGAGGGCTTGTACCTGATTCAACTCTTAGTAAAACCTTGCAAATCTTGTGCCGCCATGGACGTAGCCCAGTTTGAATGAACCACGTAAAATCCTTGTCTCTCGCTGTTTCTTTGATTTTGGTTCCTATTATTATTCTGTATATTTTTGTTGATTATATCGCAACTGCATGCTTAGCCGTACTAATAGCGATCTTATTAGAGAAATATTTGTTGTATTCCCTATCAAATTGGTATCAGAGCTTGGTTTTCTTCATATTATTATGGTCGGACAAATCAACAAAAAGATGGCAGAAGACAAGATCAAAATCGAGAAATTTAATGGTCATAATTTCGGATGGTGAAGGATGCAAATTGAGGACTACCTATATCAGAAGGATCTTTACCTTTCATTAGAGGGAAAGAAGACGGATTCAATGAGCGACTCAGATTGGATGATTATGGATCGGAAAGCCCTAGCCACGATCAGATTGTCGTTGATACCTCAAGTGGCGTATAATATTGTAAAGGAAAAGACCACCATGGATATGATGACCGCTTTAACAAAGCTGTATGAAAAACCTTCACCTCAAACAAGATTTTTCATGAAAAACTCTTCAATTTGAAGATGGCTAAGAATAGTTCAGTGACTGAGCATCTGAACGAGTTCAACTCGATGATTAATCAATTGGAGTCGGTCTCTGTTGTTTTTGATGATTCATTCAGGGGCTTCTTTTCTTATGTTCCTTGCCAGAGAGTTGGGACAATCTTGTGATGACAGTAAGCAACTCGATATCAGGTATCCTTACATTCAATGATGCAGTTAGTTGTATATTGAATGATGAGATGAGAAGAAAGGCTGTGGGTGGGACTTCTACAAGTACTACACCCATGGTGTATACCAGAGAAAGATCATAGGAGAGGAAGAAGTCAGAGAAAGGCCAGTCCAAGAGTAGAGGAAAGTCCAAAGGGAGATTTTCCATTAAGTGTTGGAACTGCGGAAAGAAAGGTCACATGAGCAAGGATTGTTGGGGTAAGAAGAAGAAAAAGGTGCAGAGAGCAAGATAGAAGGTCAGGAAGCAAATGTTGTGAGTACTATTAGCGGAATTTTGAGGATGTGTGCCTGTCAGCCGGTGATGGGGCAAACTCAGATCTGTGGTTTGTAGACTCAGGGGCTTCTTACTATTGCAGCTCAAAGAGACATCTATTTTCGGATTTTATCCAAGGAGATTTTGGTCATATCATAGTTGGCAATGGATAGCAGTGCAGAATTGTTGGTAGAGGAACAATTATACTGAACCCAGTGACAGGCAGAGAATTGAGACTTGCACAAGTCAGATACATCCCAGAGTTAAAGAAAAACCTAATTTCTATCAGTCAGCTTGATGTTGAGGGTTATGTATCCGTTTTTGGTAATTCTCAATGAAAAATTACTAAAGGGTCTATGGTTGTTGTCAAAGGGAAGCGGACAGGCACTCTCTACTTCTTGGCAAATAGTGAGAGTTCAGTTTCAGTGGCAGCAAGAGACACAGGACAGTGACTATATTATAGCACAGGAGGCTCGGTCATCTTAGTGAGAAGAACTTGAATATTCTACACAGGAGAGAGCTTCTACCTGGGCTAAAGAAGGTGAATTTAGAGTTTTGTGAAGAGTGTATCTATGGTAAGCAGAAAATAGTGAGTTTTCAGTTTGCAAGAACTCAGAAGAAGACTGAAAGGCTGGAGTTGATTCATTCAGATGTCTGGGGTCCAGCACCAGTGGCATCATATGCGGGCAATAAGTACTTTGTCACGTTTATAGATGATTTCAGACGGAAAGTCTGGGTGTTTGCTATGAAGGAAAAGTCTGAGGTCTTTGGCATCTTTAAGAAATGGAAAGTCATGTGTGAAAGCCAGACTGGAGCAAGTCTCAAGTGTCTCAAGACAGATAATGGTGGTGAATACTGCAGCAGAGAGTTTGATGTCTACTTCGCAGAGCATGGAATCAGAAGGATCAAGACCATTCCAGGGACACCAGAGCAGAATGGTGTGGCAGAAAGAATGAACAGGACCATTCTTGAGAGAGAGGAGTATGAGATTTGACTCAGGTCTACCTACATATTTTGAGCGGCAGCACTGGACACCGCAGTATTTGATCAATAGGAGTCCATCCAGTGCATTGGATGGTGGGATTCCAGAGGAGGTTTGGATAGGAAAACAGGTAAAACTTTCTTTTCTTAAAGTATTTGGCTACATTGCTTATTCTCTGATTGAGAAAGAGAAGAGGAGTAAGTTAGACTCCAAGTCTACAAGTGTGTTTTCATTGGATATGGTGGCGATGAGTATGGCTACAAGCTCTGTGATTTTCAGAATAATAAGATCATTCGAAGCAGGAATATGGTATTTGATGAAGAGCATACTTACAAAGACAGGAAGGATGCAGTGGAAGAAAAGAAACAGGAGTTTATAGAACTCGATCCTGTCAGAGATGGAGAAATTCCCCGAGTGCAAACTGAAGATGGAAACTCCGAGGATATGGAGGAGAAAGATGTGGTTAGAACAAACAGCCACATGCATACATCGGTACCTCAGCCGGTGTCCCCATAGTTGAGGAGGACCACAAGGGTTACCAGGCCATCATAGAGGTATTCTGCTAATGATTATGTTTTGTACATGGATTCTGGAGAGCCAGAATGTTTTGTTGAAGCCATGCAAGATGAAGCTAAGGTCAAGTGGGAGTTGGCTATGAAAGAGGAGATGGACTCTTTAAAGCAAAACAAGACTTGGGATCTTGTGAAGTTACCCGCTGGCAAGAAAGCTCTGTTCAACAAATGGGTGTACAAGATGAAGAATGAGGTCGATGGTACCAAGAGATACAAGGCAAGGTTAGTTATCAAGGGTTATGCACAGAAAGAGGGAATTGACTTTCAGGAGATCTTTTCCCCAATAGTCAAGATGACATCCATTAGGGTGATTCTGAGCATGTAGCAGTGGAGGATCTTTATTTAGAGCAGTTAGATGTGAAGACAGCATTTCTTTATGATGATTTGGAGGAGAAGCTGTACATGCACCAGCCAGAAGATTTCCAGGTCAGGAAAAAGGATGACATGGTCTACAGATTGAAGAAAAGTTTGTATGGTCTGAAGCAGGCTCCGCAGCATGGTACCTCAAGTTTGACAGTTTCATACTAGAGAAAGGCTTCACCAGATGCCAGTCAGATCATTGTGTGTATTTTAAAGGTACATTACAAATGAGTTTATTATTTTATCCTTGTATGTGGACGATATGCTTGTAGTAGGTTCCAGTATGAGGAAGATAGAAGAGCTCAAGAAACTGATGGCAAAGAAGTTCTCAATGAAGGATTTGGAAGAGGTGAAGCAGATTCTTGGTATGAGGATCAACAGAGATAGGAAGCAACGGAAGCTATGGCTATCTCAGGAGGACTATGTAGAGAAGGTACTGAAGAGGTTCCATATAGAGAATGCAAAGGCAGTGTCAACACCTTTGGCAGTACACTTTAAGCTCAGCAAGCAGTTGTGTCCAACAACTCAGAAGGCAAGGGATGAGATGATTAGAGTTCCATATGCCTCAGCCGTGGGAAGTCTAATGTATGCAATGGTTTGCACAAGACCAGATATCGCACAAGCAGTGGGAGCAGTCAGCAGGTACATGTCGAATCCAGGCAAGAAGCACTGAAATGCAGTGAAGTGGATCTTGAGATATCTCAGGGGTACATCAACTTACAGTTTGTGCTATGGAGGTGATAGTCTTCAAGTACAGGGATTTATAGATGCCGATCACTCTGGTGATAGAGACAGTGGGAGGAGCACCACTAGTTATGTTTTCACTGTCGATGATATAACAGTGAGCTGGGTATCTCAGTTGCAGAAGATAATAGCATTGTCAACTACAGAAGCTGAGTATGTGGCGATCACTGAAGCTAGTAAAGAGATGATCTGGTTACAGAGATTGATGATGGAGCTCGGCAAGGAGCACGAGTGTAATACATTATGGAGCGACAGCCAGAGCGCAGTTCACTTGGCAAGGAATCCAGCATTTCATATAAGAACCAAGCACATTCAGCTTAGGTATCATTTCATACGCAGTGCATTGGATGAGGAGCAGTTGAAGCTGAAGAAAATTGATGGAGCTAAAAACCCTGCATATATGTTCACCAAGGTTATGAGCAAAGACAAGTTGAGTCTCTGTTGCAACTTGGTGAAGCTTTCCAAGAGATAGATCAGGAGAGCGCGGCACAGAGAAAGAAGGTAGATCTAAGATTGATGTCATTAATCTCCAAGTGGGAGATTGTTATGGATGGAGATTAATTTCATCAAGAAGAAGCCCCAAATTAGAGTTCACGAAGGAGTTGGCAAATCAGTCATTATCCAAAAGTAACAAACATGAGATTTGGATAGATTTTGGGGAGTTAGTTGAGGATGTTTTGGTCATTATCCAAAAATAATAAACATGATATTTGGATAGATTTGGGGAGTTAGTTGAGGATGTTTTGGCCATTATCCAAAGTCATCGAAGGGAGTTTTTGGAGGAGGATTTGAGGCGTCATCATAGTTGCAACCGCCCACCACAAAAATCTCGTGTGGGAGTTACGAACATGTGAATAAATTGAAAGCTCGGTGAGGACCTCTGTGTGCTGCAGAGAGAGGAAAAAAAAGGGGTTCTTTAATCTTTTAGTGAGATCATAAGAGTTTCTGAGAGAGTGTATTTTTGAGGACTCGTACCTGATTCAACTCTTAGTGAAGCCTTGCAGATCCTGTGCCACCGTGGACGTAGCCCAGTTTGGGTGAACCACGTAAAATCCTCGTCTCTCGCTGTTTTCTTTAATTTTGGTTCCTATTATTATTCTGTGTGTTTTTGTTTATTATATCGCAACTACGTGCTTGGCCGTACTAATAGCGATCTTTTAGAGGAATATTTATTGTTTTCCCTATCAAAAATTTGTAGTTAGCAAGTGATTTGTTAACTCTCAGTGGATTTTTTAAGGTAGCAGTTGGCGGTAATATAATATGATACCCTGAATTTAGTCCCATGTTAGATAAAAAAGAATGTATTATATGCTTATAACTCAAGTCTATTTGCTACCTATTAACTTTCATTCGAGTTTTTGAGCAATATAGTTTCGGTCTATTAACAGAGTTAATTGGGTCAGCTAACTTGTAGCATACAATGAGAATATCACATGTAACTCAAGTTCACTTGCTATCCGTTAATTTCTACTCAAGTTTTTGAGCTACGTAGTTTTAGTCTACTAATAGATTATTTGGGCAAGTAGGTGGGCTTGAACATTACATATAAAGTTGCTCAAATCAGCATAGAAGGTGCATTGAAGGACTACCTTCCCATGGGTCACCACAATCCCATAAAACACATACTAGTACTACATGGAGCATACTATTATCTATCTGCTAACTAAACTAAGTTTGAAAATTTAGGCCTGGAATGCTTCCTGATGCACTTGACAGCACATGGATTTCGAGTAAAATTTCAGAGCTCAGATAACTTTAGCTTTAGGGCTTCAAGTCCCCAATATAGAACCCGCTCATGCCAAAGACCCATGAATCCGGTTGTGGCCTGCAGAACCAGAAAGAGAAAATTGAAAGGCTAAGGATGTGTTTGAAATATAGGATAAGGAGGGATATCCTCTAGATATCCCCTCTTATCCCCAAAAACTATAACTATAGGGAATAACTCTGGAAAAGTTTAACCAGAGGGGATAATCCATGGTTAAACATGGGTTATTGAAGGGAGAAATAATCTCCGAGGCATGCATGTTTTAAAATTGATAACAATTATCAATGTAGAAATTTAAGATTACATACTAATCTATCTAACATGCATCAAGATCATATCTTTGCCTTGTATATAGGATCGATTGATCCAAAATATGCATATAAATAAACTATCAAGATCATGTCTTGATCTTCAAGGCAAGAAGTCATACTTCTTATCTGAAGTAGCCTTAAGATCTAGGGATCATATCACTTACCTTAAAGGCAATTGATAAATCCTTTATGCTCTGCAGCCGTTCAATCGTCCGGCCTCTAGTATCGTCCACGCGAAGCCCCGAATGATCGGATTCCGGGAGTGCTAGCTCGTGGAAAATGACTTTGCTGATCTTGAATCCTCCCACTTGAATTCTTCTTCTAGGATCCTCCACACTTCCGTTAGCACCAGAATCATCAGGATTTTCTATTCTAATTCTTTAGAAAATCAATTCACGACATATCGTGTGTTTTTCTCTTATGTGTAATCTGGTGAGGGATGTCCTCTTTTATAGTCTCTTTTAGCCAGCCTATTAAATTCTAACATTTAGAATTCCGTCGCTTGGCGAAAACCAAAGAGACGCCGAACCGTAGCGCTTGGTTAATTTCAACGTTCGGTAAAAACCAAAGAGTCGTCGAACCGTAGCGCTTGGTTAATTCCGACGTTCGGTAAACCAAAGAGTCGTCGAACCGTAGCGCTTGGTTAATACAAAGAGGTGCATTTATTCCATATAAATTCTAACACTTTAGAATTCCGACGGAATTGTTTGGAGAAGATTAATGCAAGACATTAAATTCTATATGTGAATTTAATCTCTCAGACTTATGCGAGAGGTTTGGGTTTAATTTTTGGTTTAAGCTAATCTGAATTTATTGGACTGAACGCACATAGATCATGGTCCTAGCCCAAATCAAATTTGGCTAGTCCTGAATCTATTTAAATCCAAATCAAGTCTAATTTTAAATCAATATTTGAAATTGACTAGTCCTTCTAATAGACTTAAACCAAATTGAATCTTATTCAATTGTACTTAATCCAATTAAGATAATTCAATCAATCAAATTGATTAATTAAATCATATACGATTCTCAATCGTTGATCAACAACAGATCATCCTAGGAAACTTCTATGCGTGTGACTCTCTAGGTTCAAACCTAAGCCGGTAGCATAGAAACAACTTTCTATACTAATCGATGTGCCCATCTAGCAATGGAACCCGACGTCCGGATAGGTCAAAGAGTTGCCGAGCAAACTCCAAGAACCCTAAGAAACAGTTACCGTATAATTCATCCTCTTAACCACAAATGCTAAGGATGGCTTAAGAGCCTGTCAACTCTAAATAGCAAATCCATAAAGTGATTTCAATTTTAGTGATAATGTGACTTTCACATGAAGTGCCTTGGCCAAGGTCTTGCTAAATTGAAACACAAGCATTTCTCCTTTTAACGGGATAGGTCGAATTCCATCTTGATCCACAACTGACTACCACAATTACTTGACTGCACCCAGTAACCTTTCGTAGCTAGATTAGAAATCTAGGTGGTCCGGCACCTAAGTACAATGAGTTGCTTGTAAGCCACTGGTTGTGATCTTCAGGTCTGAAGGATACTTATACCTATATCTTTTTGGATTAACTCTTGACAGTAGAGTATCCGAAAATGAATCACGTTCGGTGAAATGTACTCCTACACATTCACCTGTATGTCATACTAGTGTCTCTACACTCCTTGGTTAAGAGGACAACCAACAAATATATACAATGTCCTATAATTGATAGTACTATGACCCTGTCATAGTATATCATATGGTCGCAAACCTTTTTGAGGACCTTCAAAGATAAATCCTCCTTTATCGTGAAGGAAGATCCTAAGGGCTTCATTACAATCAGGAGTATTAAGAAGATGTTCTTGTAATGAATAAACTGTCAAATAACTTTTATTAATATATCAATTTATATACAATTTACATTAGCTCAATCATCAAATGATTGGCTTTAGGATACAATTCCCAATAAACTCCCACTTAGCCTAAAGCCACTCATTACAGTATCTAATACCCATCTCAACTTATAGTTGTCAAACTCCTTGATGCTGAGTGCTTTAGTAAATGGGTCACCTAGGTTTTTCTTTCCATCAATCTTCTGAAGATTTATGTCACCTCGGTCTACAATCTCTCGAATAAGATGAAACCGGTGCAGTATGTACTTGGTGCGCTGATGTGCTCATGGTTCCTTTGCTTGAGCTATGGTACCAGTGCTATCACCGTACAACAGGACTGGTCCATCTATGGAAGGTGTCACTTCAAGCTCGGAGATGAACTTTCGCAGCCACAGCTTCTTTTGCAGCATCTGATGCAGTGATGTACTCTGCCTCGCACACCGAATCTGCCACTGTATGTTGCTTGAAACTTTTCCAGCAAATAGCTTCACCATTCAGGATAAACACGAAACCCGATACACTTTTGCTATCATCATGATCTGATTGGAAACTGGAATCAGTATATCCAACAAGTTTCAAATCAGACTCTCCATAGACTAACCACTGGTCCTTAGTATTTCTCAAATACTTAAGGATTGTCTTAACAACTTGCCAGTATTTTTCTCCTGGATCAGATTGGTATCTACTCACTACTCCTAGTGAGTATGCCACATCTGGTCTTGTACATGTCATGGTGTACATAATCGATCCCACTGCCAAAGCATATGGAATTCGACTCATACGTTCTCTTTCATTAGGAGCTGTCAGACAATCCTTCTTAGAAAGATGAATTCATCGAAAGATAGCATTTCTTGGAATTCTCCATGCTAAACCTCTTTAGCACTGTGTTAATGTACGTTGATTGGGATAAACCAGGCATCCTCTTAGATCTATCTCTATAGATCTTCATCCCTAGGATGTATGATGCTTCTCCCAGATTTTTCATGGAGAATTGTGATGATAACCATGTCTTTATTCCTTGTAATGCAGGGATATCATTCCCGATTAAGAGAATATCATCCACATATAATATAAGAAATACAATAACGGAATCGTTAGCCCATTTATAAATGCAAGGTTCTTCTTTATTTTTAATAAAGCCATAAGATTTGATCACTTTATCAAATCGTATGTTCCAACTCCTAGATGCTTGCTTAAGTCCATAAATGGACTTATGTAGCCTGCACACTTTAGACTCATCTTCTGATATAAAACCTTCAGGCTGTATCATATACACCTGTTCTTCTAAATCACCATTTAGAAAAGCGGTTTCAACATCCATCTGCCAAATCTCATAATCAAAGTATGCTACTATAGCTAGCATAATCCGAATGGATTTCAGCATTGCCATAGAAGAAAACGTTTTATCATAGTCAATACCATAACGTTGACGATACCCCTTAGCAACCAGACGTGCTTTATAGGTCTCAACCTTTCCGTCTGCGCCTATTTTCCTCTTGAAAACCCACTTACACCCTATGGGTTTTATCCCTTCGGGTGGGTCAACTAATGTCCATACATTATTGTCCTTCATAGAGTCAAGTTCATATTTCATGGCCTCAAGCCATTTATTAGAGTCAATCCTTTGCATAGCATCCATATAGGTGATCGGATCCTCGTTGTTCTCATCGAGTTCAATAGGATCATCATCCTGGACCAAGAAACCTAAGTATCTGTCCGGTGGTACTCTACCAGATCGCCTTAATGGTGCATCTAAAATAGGTTTTGAGTTTGATCTAATCAACTCAGATTCTAAGGGTTCACTGGTTTGTGTTGTTCCTTCTACTTGATGAACTTCCTCAAGTTCAACATTAGAGCTATTTGTTCCTTCACTAAGGAACTCCTTTTCAAGAAAAACTGCTCTATTACTAATGAACAACTTTTGTTCTTCAGTATTGTAGAAGTAATATCCTTTGGTCTCTTTCGGATAGCCGATAAAAAATATTTGTCAGATTTGGGTTCAAGTTTGTCTGATTTTGCACGTTTCATATAAGCCGGACACCCCCAGACTCTCAGATAGGTAATAACCAGTTTATGTCCATACCACATCTCATGTGGAGTTTTAGAAACAGACTTACTTGGAACCTTATTAAGAATATGACAAGCTGATTCTAATGTGTATCCCCAAAATGATATTGGCAAGCTCGCAAAACCCATTATGGACCGAACCATGTCTAACATAGTTCGATTCCTTCTTTCTGACACACCGTTATGCTGCGGTGTTCCAGGAGGAGTCCATTGGGAGAGAATCACATTCTCTCTTAAATATGTCACAAATTCATTGGAAAGGTATTCGCCTCTCGATCTGATTGAAGGATCTTAATACATTTTTCTGTTTGTTTTTCTACTTCTTTATGATATAGTTTGAACATTTCAAACGACTCAGATTTATGTCTCATAAGATAGATAACCAAACCTAGAAAGATCGTCTGTAAAAGTAATGAAGTAGTAATATCCACCTTTGGCACAAGTGCTCATTGGTCCACATACATCAGTATGTACTAGACTCAATAGCTCTTTGGCTCTTTCATCTTTTCCAGTAAAAGATGACTTGGTCATTTTACCAAGAAGATAGGATTCACAGATAGTTAATGATTCACAATCATCAACTCGAAGGATGCCCTCCTGAGTTAACCTGTTTAATCTGTTCTTATTGAAATGACCCAGCCGATGGTGCCAAAGATAAATATCTGTGACATCAGTTGTTTTAGGGCGCTTACTTGAATTGTACACTACATTCACAGGCTATGATAATATATAAATGCCATTAGATAAATGTCCAGTCATTACAGTGACTCCATTCATAATGATATTCAAAGTAACATCCTTTATTGAAATTTCATAATAACTTTTGGCCAGAAGGCCTACAGAAATTACGTTCAACAAGAATGTTGGGCAAAAATGACAATCATTTAGTATAATGACATTTCTATTGAAAACTATTTCAATAACTCCTAATGCCAGAACTGGAACTAATATTCCATCGCCGACATTAAGGAAACTTTCATTATCCTCAAATCTTCTGGTAACCTGTAGTCCCTACAATCAATTGCAAATGTTAAAAGGACTCCCGGTATCCAATACCCAGGTCTGATTATCATATACAGAAAAATTACAAGGTGTTATCATATAAATACCTTGTTGAGCAACATCTTGCTCCTTTTTCTTCTTTGGCCTGTTTTGATCAAGTGTGGCAATGTAAAGAGGACAGTTCCTCTTCCAGTGCCCTTGCATCTTGCAGTGAAAGCATTCAGCTTGACTTTTATCAACTTTTTTCTTCTGCATCTGACCCCTTATAGATGTCCTAGCATGTTGCACCTTTTTATTATTCTTTTTCTTCTTCCCTTTTCCAAAGGGTTTATGCCCTACCTTAGATCCTTCAACCACATTAACCAAACCCTTAGAGAGCTGGTTATCCTTCTCAAAGTTCTGTAACAACCCCAACGAACCGTGGTAGTTGACTGCAGGCTTTGTCATTCGAAAAGGAGTAAGGAAAGGTCGGAAGGATGGAGACAAGGAATTCAGGATCGCATCTTTTCCCAACTGCTCATGTAAAGGAAAGCTGAGCTTGCTTAGGAGTTCTATCTTCTCGATCATGTACAATACATGATCAGTGACAGGAGATCCATCCCTCATTCGAGCATTGAAAATAGCACAACTAGTCTTGTGCCTTTCAACATCGTCGGGTGTATTGAAAGATTCATTCAACGCTTGAATGATTTCTTCTAGCTGAGCATTCTCGAACCGGCGACTGAATTCATCGTTCATTGCTGCTAGCATGATACAACGCACTTTAGTTCTATCATTGAGCCACTTCTGATAAGTGTCTCTCTCAGAACTTTGGGTGTTTGCATCAGGTATCTTTGGTGCAGGATTATTCAGAATATATAGAATCCTCTCATGCTCAAGGACAATCTTAAGTTTTCTGAACCAGCTATTGAAATTGGAACCATTCAACTTGTCACTATCCAATAGGGACCTTAATGATAAATTAGTGGTCATGTTCTGCATAAGGAAAAACTAAAGTTTATTAGTATATAAATTAATTCAGTCTAAAGACTTGGACTTTAGTCTAAAGATTCTCTCACTATTTTGTTCAAATTGGCAGCCTCTACACCCCAATTCGAAGAATTATTCTTAATTCTTTAGCGGGAACTAAGATCTACATAAACTACATACAGGCCCAAGTGAAGCTTGGCTAACCCATATGCATCTAAGAGTATGATCAAAACCAATTGTTTCCCCAAACAATTCTTAGTGTTCAGTTTTGCTCCATATACCTCTTCAGCAGGCATGAAGTGCCTCCACTGAAAGTTCTGGTTAGGTCCAACCATTAAATGATATAATCAGTGTAACCTATCAATAGACAACCAAGCCCGAGTGAAGCTCGGCTCACCTGACTGTCTATGTAATAGTTACGCTGACTTATCAAATAATGAATGATAATTCCGATGGTTGACAAGCACTAGGCATGGAGTGCCTCCAATGATTATCAAGACATCGGACTCATATCACCCACCTTAATGGGAGGCTATGATTTAATTATCAATAACTATTTCATTTTAAGGACCTAATAATTTTAGAGGATTTAATAATCTGTAGATAAATTGACTAATCAAATTCTCCCACTGAATCTATGAAATCGGTAGAATGAAATAAGATTAAGTAAGGTTAAGTGGCACCTAAATCAGTCAGACTAATTTCCTTACAGGCATGGGTCAACCCAAATCAGGTAAATGATTTGAATCATAAATGGTTCACCACATTGACCAGGTGAGTGAGATCGATGGGAGGGATATACCATTAACTCGTTAAATACGCATCAATACGAGTAGCTCACAATTAAAAACCATTTGATCGTTGTTCCTAGAGCAACTTGCCAACTCACCTTGACATCATATGGTTAACCAATTCTGATTTGATCATCTAAGAGATTCATGCTCGACCACGGAGCCTAATCTACTTCCATTTGGTTTAATCAAAGAGAGGGACATGATCAACTACAACTATTATTTGATTTAGAGCATTCTTAACCTAATCTAATTAGATTTGTTCAAATACTCTTATAGTCCAGTTGATTTAAACCTTAGGGTCTAACCCTTTATGGACCCGATTTAGCTAACCCAAAGGATTAAATATATTTCATGTTTACATGTCATATATTTCAATCAAGCATCACATGTATTATGTTACTACTCATAATTCCTATATTTAGATCATATCTAAAGAGATTATGAATTAACATTTGACATTCAAATTAGACTCTCATAAATATTTGTATATTTCATAACATAGACATCATGACATCATATATCATATCTATGTTTTATACTAAACATGCAAATATCATGTTTTTATACAACATCAATATGTATCAAATATAAAATATATTTTGAGAGTGTGTGTAATCAGTGTTTTGAAGCCAAAGATCAATTTAAATTATCACGGCAATATGTCACAGAATACCTCGTTGAATGGGTAATGACCTGTGATTTGTTTTAGCCTTGATTACACAATTAATAGGAGCATTAATTTACATGCAATAAATTAGATCAATACGAAACCATCGCTCCGATACCATTTTAAGGGAGAAACAATCTCCGAGGCATGCATGTTTTAAAAATTGATAACAATTATCAATGCGGAAATTTAAAGATTACATACTAATCTATCTAACATGCATCAAGATCATATCTTTGCCATGTATATAGGATCGATTGATCCAAAATATGCATATAAATAAAACTATCAAGATCATGTCTTGATCTTCAAGGCAAGAAGTCATACTTCTTATCTTGAAGCATGCCTTAAGATCTAGGAATCATATCACTTACCTTAAAGGCAATTGGTAAATCCTTTTGTGCTCTGCAGCCGTTCAATCGTCCGGCCTCTAGTATCGTCCACGCGAAGCCTCGAATGATCAGATTTTCGGGAGTGCTAGCTCGTGGAAAATGACTTTGCTGATCTTGAATCCTCCCACTTGAATTCTTCTTCTAGGATCCTCTACACTTCCGTTAGCACCAGAATCACCAGGATTTTCTATTCTAATTCTTTAGAAAATCAATTCACGACATATCGTGTGTTATTTTTCTCTTCTGTGTAATTTGGTGAGGGATGTCCTCTATTTATAGTCTCTTTTTAGCCAGCCCATTAAATTCTAACATTTAGAATTCCGCCGCTTGGCGAAAACCAAAGAGATGCCGAACTGTAGTGCTTGGTTAATTCCGACGTTCGGTAAAAAAATAAAGAGTCATCGAACCGTAGCGCTTGGTTAATTCTGACGTTCGGTAAAACCAAAGAGTCGTCGAACCGTAGCGCTTGATTAATACAAAGAGGCGCATTCCATATAAATTCTAACACTTTAGAATTCCGACAGAATTGTTTGGAGAAGATTAATGCAAGATATTAAATTCTATATGTGAATTTAATCTCTCAGACTTATGCGAGAGGTTTGGGTTTAGTTTTTGGTTTAAGCTAATCTAAATTTATTGGACTGAACGCACATAGATCATGGTCCTAGCCCAAATCAAATTTGGCTAGTCTTGAATCTATTTAAATCCAAATCAAGTCTAATTTTAAATCAATATTTAAAATTGACTAGTCCTTCTAATAGACTTAAACCAAATTGAATCTTATTCAATTGTACTTAACCCATTTGAGATAATTCAATCAATCAAATTGATTAATTAAATCATATACGATTCTCAATCGTTGATCAGCAAACAAATCATCCTAGAAAACTTCTATGCGTATGACTCTCTAGGTTCGAACCTAAGCCGGTAGCATAGAAACAACTTTCTATACTAATCGATGTGCCCATCTAGCAATGGAACCCGACGTCCGGATAGGTCGAAGAGTTGCCGAGTAAACTCCAAGAACCCTAAGAAACAGTTACCGTATAATTCATCCTCTTGACCACAAATGCTAAGGATGGCTTAAGAGCCTGTCAACTCAAAATAGCAAATCCATAAAGTAATTTCAATTTTAGTGATCATGTGACTTTCACATGAAGTGCCTTGGCCAAGGTCTTGCTAAATTGAAACACAAGCATTTCTCCTTTTAACAGGATAGGTCAAATTCCATCTTGATCCATAACTGACTACCACAAGTATTTGACTGCACCCAGTAACCTTTCATAGCTGGATTAGAAATCCAGGTGGTCCGGCACCTAAGTACAATGAGTTGCTTGTAAGACACTGGTTGTGATCTTCAGGTCTGAAGGATACTTATACCTATATCTTCTCGGATTAACTCTTGACAGTAAAGTATCCAGAAATGAGTCACGTTCGGTGAAATGTACTCCTACACTTTCACCTGTATGTCATACCAGTGTCTCTACACTCCTTGGTTAAGAGGACAACCAACAAATATGATATACAACGTCCTATAATTGATAGTACTATGGCCATGTCATAGTATATCATATGATCGCGAACTTTTTTGAGGACCTTCAAGATAAATCCTCCTTTATCGTGAAGGAAGATCCTAAGGGCTTCATTACAATCAGGAGTATTAAGAAGATGTTCTTGTAATGAATAAACTGCCAAATAACTTTTATTAATATATCAATTTATATACAATTTACATTAGCTCAATCATCAAATGATTGGCTTTAGGATACAATTCCCAACAGTTATCCCCTGAACTTATTCCCTAGCAATCCTAAGAATAACTAGAGCTATCCCTTGATGGCAAAGTTGTTATTTAAAAAAGTGGTTATCCTTTCAGCTATCCCATGGATAAATGTTATTCTGTATACTTATCTAGGAATAACTTTTTGGGAACCAAACACTACCTAAGGTTGTGTTTGAAACAAGGAATAAGGAGGGATATCCTTTGGATATCCCCTCTTATTTTCAAAAACCATAACTACGAAGGATAGCATGGAATAAAATTAACCAGAGAGGATAACCCATGGTTAACCATGGGTTATCCCCTGAACTTATTCCCTAGAGACTGGGGGAATAGATGTTACTCCCCGAGCTATCCTTTGAGGGTAAATATGTTAATTTAGAAAAAATTGCTTGCCCTAGACCTGGCCATGACCTTTCCGCCTCCCCCTTCCGTCCGAGCCCTCATCCCAATCTTTCGTCGTCCAATCTCATGCTCCTTCGTCTCCCGATCGCTTGCTCTCGTCTCTCGATCTTCCATCTCCCCTTTTTTTCGACTCTTCGTCCCCCCGTTAGCTAGAGTATTGACGTTTGATAAGGTACGCTTCTCTTTCTCCTCTTCTCTTCCCTATCCATTGGCCGCTGAACCCTAGGCAGGGATTATAACCATGATTTGGATTTCTTACATCATGTAATTACAGGGTACTTTTGAATATTTCTCCATAGTTGCTTCAATTTGAGGGATTATAACCGAGATTTTTTTTTGAAATCCTTGGTGGCCTTTATTTTTTTTTAAAGCTTTTTAGAGAAAAAATTTTAGTTTCGTCCTTCCATGTCGAAGTTCAATTTTGAGGGTTTTTTCTAATCAAACCATATTTTAGTCTTCATGGTGGTCCACACCCCAAATCTGTTGAGCCAGAGAGTAAGGAGGGCGGAGGTCCATTGGAGGAAAGAACCGAATAGCAAAGATTTTTTCTCTG
Source organism: Calamus simplicifolius (assembly GCA_900491605.1). Taxonomy (NCBI): domain Eukaryota; kingdom Viridiplantae; phylum Streptophyta; class Magnoliopsida; order Arecales; family Arecaceae; genus Calamus; species Calamus simplicifolius. Next base: position 260,503 of record UESW01002109.1, on the reverse strand, counting down.
ACTTTTTTGTTTTTAAGGGGCGTAGGAGACCAAGAGTCATGTAGTCACAGTACCCTTGGCCTAATACCAATGCCAGGTCAGCCTGCAGTATTCTAGGTCAACATATTTTTGTGTAGCATTAGCTCATATATCACTACAACATAAACTAAATTTAGCGACGCCAAAATGCGTCACTAATGCGTCGCTAAACTAGCTTTAGCGACGCAATTATGGCATCACTGCAAGTCTCTCACAATTGCATCGCAAAATAGCGACTCTCAGCGATACATTCTATTCATCGCAATATTGCGACGCAACGTCCTTGCGTCGCAATATTGCGACGCAACAATGTTGCATCACAATATTTAATAATAATATTTTAGAAATATTAGCGATGCAATTTCAGTCGCTAATGAGTCGCTAATTATTTTTTAAAAAAAAATATAAATATTAAAATTGAAACGGTTAAATTTAATATTGCGACGCATTCGATTGCGTCGCAATATTGCGATGCAATCGAATGCGTCGCAATTTTAATTTTAACCATTTTAATTTGTAATATTTTATATATTTTTTTAAAAATTAATTAGCGATGCATTAGCGATTGAAATTATGTTACTAATATTTTTAAAATATTATTATTAAATATTGCGATGCAACGATGTTGCGTCGCAATATTGCGACGCAAGGATGTTGCATCGTAATATTTAATAATAATATTTTAGAAATATTAACAACGTAATTTCAGTTGCTAATGCCTCGCTAATTAATTTTTTTAAAATATTAAATTTATAATATTTATTTTATCACAACATTGTTATAGTTTATTAAATTTAATATCCATCCGATCGGAGACGATCCGACGGTCGCGATCGATTTGAGCCATGATCCCGATCGGCGATGATCGATTGAACTGTTGCGGTCCATTCGATCGCAATGATCAGATGGTTGCGATCGATCCAAGCCATGATCCCGACTGGCGATGATCGATCGAACCGTTGTGATTCATCCGATCGGTGATGATCCGACGGTTGCGATTGATCGAAGCCATGATCCCGATCGGCGATGATTGATCAGACCGTTGCGATCCATCCGATCAGAGATGATCCAACAGTTGTGATCAATCCAAGCCATCATCCTAATCGGTGATGATCGATCGGACTGTTGTGATCCATTCGATCGGCGATGATCCGACGGTTGCGATCGATCCAAGCCATGATTCCGACCGGCGATGATCGATCGGACCATTGTGATCTATCCGATCGGCGATGATCTAACGGTTGCGATGCATCCGAGCCATAATCCAGATCGGCGATGATCGATCGGACCGTAGCGATCCATCCGATCAGCGATGATCCGACGTTGCGATCGATCCAAGCCATGAACACGACCGGTGATGATCGATCGAACCATTGCGACCCATCCGATCAAAGATGATCCGATGGTTGCGAGCAATTCGAGCCATCATCCTGATCGGCGATGATCGATCGGACCATTGCGATCCATCCGATTGGTGATGATCCGACGGTTGCGATCGATACAAGCCATGATCCCGACCAACAATGATCGATCGAACCGTTGCGATCCATCCGATCAGAGATGATTTGACGGTTGCGATCGATCCGAGCCATCATCCTGATCGGCGATGATCGATCGGACCGTTGCGATCCATCCGATCGGCGATGATCCGACGGTTGCGATCGATCCAAGCCATGATATCCCGATCGACGATGATCGATCAGACCGATGCGATTCATCCGATTGGCGATGATCCGATGGTTGCGATGCATCCGAGCCATGATCCGGATCAATGATGATCGATCGGACCGTTGTGATCCATCCGATCGACGATGATCCAGCTGTTGCGATCGATTCGAGCCATGATCTGGATCGGCGATGATCGATTGGACCGTTGCGATCCATCCGATCGGAGACGATCCCACAGTTGCGATCTATCCAAGCCATGATACCGATCAGCGATGATCGATCGGACCGTTGCGATCCATTCGATCGGCGATGATCCAGCGGTTGCGATCTATCCAAGCCATGATACCGATCGATGATGACCGATCGGACCGTTGCGATCCATCCGATCGGCAATGATCCAGCGGTTGCGATCGATCTGAGCCATGATCCGGATCAGCGATAATCGATCGGACCGTTGTGATCCATCGGATCGGCGATGATCCGACGGTTGCGATCCATCCGAACCATGATCTCGATTTTTTAAAATTTTCTAAATTTTTGTGTCGCTAATGCGTCACTATTTAGCGATGCATTCTAATGCATCGCTAAATTAATGATTTTTTAAAATTATTTAAAACTAAAAATTAATTTTTTTAATTTTTTTATCAAATGCGTCGCTATTTAGCGACACATTTTTTTGCGTCGCTAAATTAACGAATTTAAAATTTTTTAATATTAAAAATTAATTTTTTTAATTTTTTGTTAATTGTGTCGCTAATGTGTCACTAAATAGCGATGCAATAAAATGCATCGCTAAATTAATAATTTTTTAAAATTTTCTAAAATTTTAAATCGCTAATGCATCGCTATGTGTCGCTAAATTAATGATTTTTTAAATTTATTTAAAATTACAAATTAATTTTTTTTAATTTTTTGTCAATTGCGTCGCTAATGCATCGCTAAATAGCGAGGCATATTTTTTCGTTGCTAAATTAACGATTTTTAAAAATTATTTAATATTAAAATTAATTTTTTTTTTAAATTTTTGATTAAATGCGTCGCTAATGCATCGCTAAATAGCGACGTATATTGTTGTGTCGCTAAATTTATGATTTTTTAAATTTTCTGAATTTTTACGTCGCTATTTAGCGAAGCATTTTGTTGCGTCGCTAAATTAACGATTTTTTAAAATTATTTAAAATTAAAAATTAATTTTTTTAAATTTTTTTGTTAAGTGCGTCGCTATATAGCGATACATTTGTTGCGTCGTTAAATTAATAATATTTTAAAATTTTTTTGAATTTTTGGGTTGCTAAATAGCGACGTATCTTCTCTGCGTCGCTAATTGCATCGCTATTTATTTTTATCGCCGAAGCGTCGCAATTTGGTCGTAATTTATCGACTCAAAAATGCGTCACTAAAATGGCATCGCTATTTCAGTATTTTCTTGTAGTGTATGCTAAGGACTTCAATGCAGGATAGTATCAGACTAATGAAATTTCTTGGTTTGTTCATTGAGTTAATATTCACACAATCCTCTCTTTCTCTCTCTCTCAATCATTTGTTCTCCATGTCTTTTCCCCACTTCAGTATCCACTGCCATCAACCTGCGTAAAATGCAGATATATGTGCTTTTAACCTAAGAGGGGGTGAATTGGGTTATTAAAAAAAATTAATAGCTATGCAGATATATGTGCTTTTAACCCTAATTTGATTTGCAGCGGTGAAGTGGAGTGCACAGAATAATAACAACAGAAAAGCAAACAACCACAAACACACAGAAGTTTATAGTGGTTCGGTGCCAAACTCAGCACCTACATCCACTCCCCAACACCTTTGGGAATTCCACTAATCGTATCACAACGATTACAACCTCTAGCCGAACCAGGCTAGCCCTCTTGTTTATACGGCACAAGGCAGCCAAAAACCCCTAGCCAAACCTAGGCTAGTCCTCTTGTTTCACGGCACAAGGAAGCCAAAACCCCTAGCCAAACCTAGGCTAGTCCTCTTGTTTAAATGGCACAAGGAAGCCAACAACAAACCAGGGTTCACTAACCCTTTTACAAGATAATCAGAGTATGTAAAGGAGAAGCTCCTACAATGAGCAAATATTCAAAATACTTTACAACTTTTGAAGCAATAAACTCAGCAATAAATGAACTAGGTTGAAGCAGCTGAAGTCTTGAATGCTTGAAAAGCTTCAATGATTCGGACGACCTTTCGGAGCAAGGAATGAACTTGAATGCCCAGCAACCACTCAACAAATATGCAATGAAGGCTCTTTTCTTGGATTTTTCTCTCTTTGAAATTTCTTTTTCAAAAATCGTCAAGGTGTGCTTCTAATCCCAGCTATTTATAACCATCTAACAAGAAGATATCCGTTAGATACATAAGAAATAAATGGAAATAATAACGGGAAGAAAATATAACCGTTAAACATGTTTCCCTTAAGCATTGAATGCAGATCTCCATTTGAGGAAGGATGAGCACTGTAAAAATTCAAAAATCAAAAGTTAAATATAGCTTGAAATAGCAAGAGAGAGAGAGAAAGAGCACTCTTAAAAGCTTAGGCGGCGGTGGACTAAAAAAAAAGCTCCAGGTAGCTGAGGATATGAATGCCATCGTCCAAGAGTAAAGCAAAACCTCAGCTAGCTAATCAGTTAGCTAACCAGAGAGGTCAAACAAAAAAATCGTCCTGAGCAGCACATCAGTTAGCTTGGCAGCTAACTAAGCGAAAGTCAGTTAGCTCTTTAGCTAACTACAGAGAAAAAGTAACGGCAGAGGAAAATTCATGCATCCATAGTTAGCTCTCCAGCTAACTAATTTGAATCCCTCGGCTGCAGGAGAAAAGAAAACAGTTAGTTAGCTGAATAGCTAACTGAAGAATGGCCAGTTAGCTCACGAGCTAACTAGAAGCAAAAGCAACTTGTCCCCAGCTTAGTTAGCTCTCCAGCTAACTAAGCAGTTAGCTCCAGGATGAAATAGTTAGCTAAGCAGTTAACTAAAAGAAACGTCAGCTAGCTAGAAGGAGTTGCAGTTAGCTAACAAGACATCCAGCCAGCTAGCTAAAATTGGAGGGTGTTCGGCCAATGCACTGTGACGAGCGAATTAGTTAGCTGAAGGAATTCCAGCTAGCTAACAAGCTAGCTCACCAGTTAACTAAAAGAAAAGGACGTTCGGCCAGGCACCTGAGACAAGTTTCTTAGTTAGCTGAAAGGGCTCCAGCTAGCTAACAAACTAACTCACCAGCTAGCTAAAAAAGGAGGACGTTCGGCCATCTTACTGAGACGAGCATTTTAGTTAGCTGAAGAAACTCAGCTAGCTAACAAGCTAGCTAAACAGCTAGCTAAAATGCAAGATCGTTCGGCCCAATCACTGTGAAATTTCCCAGCTAGCTGAAAGTCGTGCCAGTTAGCTAAATGGAATAACAAGCTAGCTAACCAGTTAACTCCAAGGCTAATAATCATATTCAAAGCAAATTAAATGAAGTACTTTCTTACCAGTCAATTTTGCATGAAGATACTTACTTGCAAGGCGACCGAACTTCCCTGTATCAATCTTAGAATTGCTTAATTTGTTTTGTAATCATCAAAATCAATCTGGGGTCAACAATCTCCCCTTTTTGATGATGACAAAACCTTTAAGCATATAAAGAGCAAGTGTATATATGGAAGTTTAATAAGTAAACAGGAGTAATCAGAAAACATTAATTTCTCCCCCTGTCAAAATAAATAAGTGAAATCTTTTTCTTTTCTCCCCCTGAATATATGGAGTTACTATTTTACTCCATTCCTTAATGTATGCAAGCAACATTCTTCTCCCCCTTTTTGTCATTAATCAAAAAGAAGTTTGAAGAGTCTTGCAATAACTTTAAGCATAATAGATCAAGGAGATGTTAACATTCATTACATAATTAAAACAGTCATGCAGATCAGTACAAGACAATAGATATTACATGTCATTGTTTCAAGTCATAGAGCATAAACATAAACAAGCATAACAAGTTTGTTCAAATACTACAAAACATATAAGTTAAGTACAATCACTTGTCGTCATCAGATGAAGAAATATGCACTGAAGAAACATTTGGCTTGCTTGAAGATTCAGGCTTGACGGAGGAAGGCCGTGACGGTGGAGTGAAAAGGTGCGGATGAGAAAAGAAGCATCAGGCGCAGAGGCGGCAGAACAAGTGATGAGAGTCTCCATGAGTTGACTCAGCCTGAGAGGGTTGCAGTCCAATGATCAACAGCGTTTGCTGCATCCCGGGTCTGGGTCTGGCTCGATCTCATTTGATATTCTACCCACTCTGCCTTAGTCTCAAAGTTTTCAAGCTTGCTTTTAAGTAAATTTACCTCCTTCAGGATCCGTTCCATGACAGATTCGTTGTGGTGAAAAACTCTCCCATTAAGAATGTTCACATCATGAACAAGCCTTTCAAGAATGAGTTTAAATTCAGACATGTTTTCAAAAATAGAAGAAATATGTGGTACAAGAGTCTGATCATTGACGGAAGAAGCACTGTCACCAGAGCTTCGACTAGAAGTGGCAAGGGTCAATTCATTGATAATATGACGGAGTTGATCATCACATAATCTAACAGTTGGAAAAGGAGCAGGAGCAGGGTTGTCATTGCGAAAAGATGATCCAGAAACATTGATTTCAGGTGGATCAGGAAGAAAAGGGTTTTGGTCAGCTGTCATAGCAGCAAGATACGGATTAGGTTGGCTGAAGTCATAAGTGAAAAAGTTTTGAGGGAACAGGCAGGTTGATTCACAGTAGGCGGTGGCATACTAGATTGTCCTGTTCTAGATCTAACTTTTAACCAAATACCATCCCTTTTAGCAAAATCCATACGGTGCAGTGAATGAGCATTAAAAACGTCAGAGTGACGTAATGCCACTGCAGTTTCTCCTTTAAGTTTAATATTGAAAAATTCAAAACATATGTGAGAAACATTCCGTAGGGCAAAGCAGCCTTAGATCTGGACAAAGATTCTCTCATAACGGTCATCATTAATTCAGGTAAATCAACAGGGTCTTCATTAAGATATCATACATTAAGCAAATGTCCCTATCGTTTACCACATTAAATGATCCAGCACGAGGGGCGAGAATCTTAGCAATGATACTATGGAAAAGCCGATTTTCAACAGATAACATATTTGCATCTAACGTTTCAATCTTACTAGCTTCAGTATCATCTATATTAAGGATTAGGCCAATCTTATATCCGTTCACTAGGGAGAATTTCTAAGAAACCTTCAGATGGAATTTTCAAAGCAGATCCTAATGTTTTACCGTCTAGGTCTATTTTAGTCTTTTTCACAATGGAAGAGATAGTTCCACTACCAAAAGAAATGTTTTCATAAATTCCTTAATAAGTTCAGGATAAATAGGTCTTTTGGTAGAAAAAGCTTATCCCATCCTTGTTTAACTAACAGATTACCGATTTTAAAACCTTCTTGTTCTAAAAAGTTAAAGTCTACTAACCTCCCATGAGCAAAGATTTTGAAGCAAGTAGGG
>UESW01002109.1:220847-250272 GCA_900491605.1 Calamus simplicifolius | reverse complement strand
ATCCACTCCCCAACACTTTTGGAATTCCACTAATCGTATCACAACGATTACAACCTCTAGCCGAACCAGGCTAGCCCTCTTGTTTATACGGCACAAGGCAGCCAAAAAACCCTAGCCAAACCTAGGCTAGTCCTCTTGTTTCACGGTACAAGAAAGCCAAAAGCCCCTAGCCAAACCTAGGCTAGTCCTTTTGTTTAAATGGCACAAGAAAGCAAACAACAAACCAGGGTTCACTAACCCTTTTACAAGATAATCAGAGTATGTAAAGGAGAAGCTCCTACAATGAGCAAATTCAAAAATACTTTACAACTTTTGAAGCAATAAACTCAGCAATAAATGAACTAGGTTGAAGCAGCTGAAGTCTTGAATGCTTAAAAAGCTTCAATGATTCGGACGACTTTCGGAGCAAGGAATGAACTTGAATGCCCAGCAACCACTCAACAAATATGCAATGAAGGCTCTTTTCTTGGATTTTTCTCTCTTTGAAATTTCTTTTTCAAAAATCGTCAAGGTGTGCTTCTAATCCCAGCTATTTATAACCATCTAACAAGAAGATATCCGTTAGATACATAAGAAATAAATGGAAATAATAACAGGAAGAAAATATAACCGTTAAACAAGTTCCCTTAAGCATTGAATGCAGATCTCCATTTGAGGAAGGATGAGCACTTTAAAAATTCAAAAATCCAAAAGTTAAATATAGCTTGAAATAGCAATAGAGAGAGAGAGAGAAATAGCACTCTTAAAAGCTTAGGCGGCGGTGGACTAAAAAAAATGCTCCAGGTAGTGAGGATATGAATGCCATCGTCCAAGAGTAAAGCAACAAACCCCAGCTAGCTAATCAGTTAGCTAACCAGAGAGGTCAATACAAAAAATCGTCCTGAGCCAGCACACCAGTTAGCTTGGCAGCTAACTAGGTGAACCTAGTTAGCTCTTTAGCTAACTACCAGAGAAAAAGTAACGGCAGAAGGAAAAACCATGCATCCATAGTTAGCTATCCAGCTAACTAAATTTGAATCCCTTTCAGCTACAGGAGAAAAGTAAAACAGTTAGTTAGCTGAATATCTAATTGAAGAATGGCCAGTTAGCTCACGAGCTAACTAGAATCAAAAGCAACAGGTTGTCCGGCCAGCTTAGTTAGCTCACCAGCTATCTGAGAAAAAATCAGTTAGCTGAGCAGTTAGCTCCAGGATGAAATAGTTAGCTAAGCAATTAACTAAAAGGAACGTCAGCTAGCTAGAAGGAGTTGCAGTTAGCTAACAAGACATCCAGCCAGCTAGTTAAAATTGGAGGGTGTTCGGCCAATGCACTGTGCGAGCAAATTAGTTAGCTGAAGGAATTCCAGCTAGCTAACAAGCTAGCTCACCAGTTAACTAAAAGAAAATGACGTTCGGCCAAGCACCTGAGACAAGTTTCTTAGTTAGCTGAAAGGGCTCCAGCTAGCTAACAAACCAACTCATCAGCTAGCTAAAAAAGGAGGTCGTTCGGCCATCTTACTGAGACGAGCATTTTAGTTAGCTGAAGAAACTACAGCTAGCTAACAAGCTAGCTAAACAGCTAGCTAAAATGCAAGATCGTTCGGCCCAATCACTGTGAAAGTTTTCCAGCTAGTTGAAAGTCGTGCTAGTTAGCTAAATGGAATAACAAGCTAGCTAACCAGTTAACTCCAGGCAAATAATCATATTCAAAGCAAATTAATGAAGTACTTTCTTACCAGTCAATTTTGCATGAAGATACTTACTTGCAAGGCGACTGAACTTCCCTGTATCAATCTTAGAATTCCTTAATTTGTTTTGTAATCATCAAAATCAATTTGGGGTCAACAATTTGGAAGGCATGTAGTGCCATGTTTTAATTTTCAGTCAGTATACTTGTGCCAGTGACATTTGCAGGGCTTGTAATGCTATGATAATATATATATTTATTTTATTGTACATGTAACTGGTGTTTTTTCAATTGATATGGCAAGTCATCGATTTGCTTTAATTGGAACTTTGGAGTCAATGCTACTTGATGATGACATTATGATCAAAACGTTGGAAGAGTTAATGGAAACAGACGAAGACACTTCATGTCCTCAAAGGGTTCCATGCCATACTTGACAATTCAGCGATGCAAACATTATTCGAGATATTTTGAATGGGCATTTTGATCGTTGTTACCGATACCTGAGAATGAACACAGAGATGTTTTGAATTTTCAAAGACAAAGTTATTGGCATGAGGTCCTAAAATCGGATAGGAGGTGGAACTTGATGAGCAACTGGCAATCTTTTTGTCATATCTAGCTCATGGTCAATCGAATAGGATTATTCAGGAGACCTACCAGCACTCGAAGAGATGATAAGTAGGTATTTCCATAAGGTTATGGATGTTGTATTACATTTGCAGGATGAGTTCATTCAACTTCCATCAAATGATTCATCGGTTCATCCAAAGATAAGAGAAAATTGAACTTTTTATCCATTCTTTAAGGTAACTGTCGAACATTGACCATGACATGTACCATTAACTACATTTCATATGCTTTACTAAATTTTTTTTTGACTGTACGATGCAATTGGTGCCATAGATGGCACGCATATTGAGGTCATACTACCGAAAGAGGATCAACCTCGATTTTGCAATCGAAAGAACACCATATCTCAGAATATAATGGCTACTGTATCTTTTGACTATATTTTTAAGTTTGTGTGCGTTGGATGGGAAGGATCAGCGGCGGACATGAGAGTTTGAAGTGGTGCTGTGACCATGGAGGATTTACGGTCCTCGAAGGTATGTTTTTGAAATCATAATCACATTGCCGGAACAATAACAATTCACATGTTGTTGATTATGCTGCTTAGTGTCAATTTATGCAGAAAAGTATTACTTGGTTGACTCAGGGTATGTGAATACAGATCAATTTTTGGCACCGTATCGGGGTACTAGATATCACCTTAGTACCTTTCATACATCTGCACCAGGTCAGCAAAATTATGAGAACTATAAGGACCTATACAACCACCGGCACGCACAACTCCGTATTGCATGGAAAAGACTTTTGGGATTATGAAGAAATGATTCAAGATTCTTCGATCGCCGCTGTCTTACCGGTTCGAAGTTCAAAAAAAAATTATTTTGGTTTGCTGCATCATACATAATTTTATTCGGCGAACTCAAGGCAACGATAAGTATTTCAATGCCAATGATATCGATGACTCCTCGAATGATAGTGAGCAATTAAGTTTCAATCCTATTGGTCAAGATGAATCAAGGAGGGGTGAACATAAGAGGGATTGTATCGCTAACGCAATGTGGCAACAATTACGTCTAGAAGTACGATTTAAGTTGAAACTATAAATTCCTTACTATTTTGGTAATTTCATGCTTGATATAATAATTTATGATCATTCTATCCTTTGCAGGATAATCCACAAGGGACAGAAGCATATGTTTGATACCCTTTCTGATAACCTACTCCATTCTTTTCTATTGATTTTCACAGTGAAGCTACTAATTAGCTTTGTTTTTCTGGGAGCAATGACCTTGTGGATGTTGTTATTCCATTTCAAAAGTGTCTGACATGATCGGTGCATTATTAGGCTCCTGCTGCACTTGTTGATTCTGACATTTTGTTGTAGAAATTAGCTTCAATTTGAATTCCACTTCAGCTATGTAGTGTATGATATTCAACAATACAAAAGAATTAAATTGACTCATCAGAATCAACTATAATTTTTGTTTTTATCTCATCAAAGTAGATCTTACAACTTTTCTCACTTTCGAATAATTTTTAGTACTTTCTATAATCAGCTTTTTATAATGTCAAATACTATTGATCAAAACCTTTATCTGATCGTATGCTTTCCAGATTAGAGCCTGGAAGATGTTATGTGCTTTCTCTATTTGTAGTTTGTTTGCTTGGTTGCTTAACCACAGGTTGCGAAAGATGGAATTCCATTGCTAATAGCCATGTCGTTGTGCCATCTTTCAGTAATGTTTTGGCTGTGCAAAACAAGGTTATGATGTTATTTCAGGTATGGTTTATATTATTCATTATCAATATTGGGCTTATTGATGTTTCACAACATTGATCAATTTTCTTAGACTTACTAAACAATTGCTCAACTGATACTAAAAATGGTATGTAGTCGCATAAAAAGCTAGCAAAGATTGAATGATTGCCAACAACATGATGAATCTTTCTAAATTTGCCAACCATATGATTGGCGTTATGATAATTGAGTGTTTTAATCTCCAGTAAATTTTTGTCCATCAATTTTGGTTAAGTACTATGTGATGCATGCAGGGATATTTGAAAACACATAATCAGTAAAATCTTCCTTATAAAATTTTCACTTCCTTGGGATTTTAACAAACTTTGTCTTTCAATGTTTTAGGCTGCGCTTCCTGAGAGCGTTCTAAATATAATCTCTGGATTGGTCCAACTGCTGGTGCCGCTATTTCTAGTCACATGGAAGTTGACAAGGTATTGCAAAAAACTCTTTTTTTCCATCAATATCTAGAATTTGTCGGTCATGTGAAATTATCACTAAGTATTTATCTTATATCATGCTTCACTGCTTAGTAGCTATTAAAACATTTTTCTTGCACTTTATTTATCATGTCACTCCAAGCATTCCATTCAAATCAAAATACTCTGCATACTCTTACATATCTGATCAGGTGATCAGGACATTGAAAGCAACATACTAATCAAAATCTACTAAATTTTGGAATAGATTTTGCACACTATAAGACTTGCATGCTCATATGCTCTTAAAATTTAAATACTATTGTAATGCCTGATAAGTCTCAGGAGCATTCACGTATAGATCTAAAATTAAAGGTTCGGAATTGGAAAAAAATACTAAACAGGCATTGGTTTCCTCATGTGACGGTGTTGTTGATGCATTATTCAAGAGCATGGTATGTTTCTTCTAACCATCATCAATGATATAAAATTAGGGTTACTTCAAAGAATCGGATGTGTCCATGGCCTGAGGTGATCCTCGAGGTCTTTGCAAAGGTCTCCAGGTCTTCCAACAGAAATGCATGTTTTTTTAAAAAAAACTGATCATAAATATTCAAAAAGTTGGAACAAAAGAAGGAAGGCATAATACTTGGTAGCTGGAGGTTGATGGGTTGAATTAATGCTTGTGATCAAGTGCTCATCCCCATTACAGAAGATAGCATGCAGTGGTCTTTTTATAATCTATCTTACATCTTCTAATGTCATGCTTTTATTTTCTTGTTTTTAGCTTGCTTTCACTGGATCAACTCAAACTGGTAAGGCTATACTTGAATTGGCTGCAAGAAGCAACCTCAAGCCAGTGACATTAGAGCTTGGAGGCAAGTCCCCTATGATCGTAATGGACGATGCTGATGTGGACCGGGCAGTAGAGCTTCAACATCTTGCTTTGTTCTTTAATCAGGTTTGCTCCATCAGTTGTATTTCACGGTTACAGACCCAAAAAGAAAGGAAACATTCTTGGAGAATGATGTAATATACAATTGGATGCTTTTGTACAGGGATAGTGCTGCTATGCGGGGTCTCGGACTTTTGCATGAAAGGGTGTATGATGAGTTTATGGAGAAGGCAAAAGAACAAGCTTTGAAGCGTGTTGTTGGAAACTTTGCCTTGGAAGCGAGTTCCATTTCTCAAATCAATCGGACACTGGAGTTGGGACTATTGGATCTGATCCATTTTCATGTACCGTGTTCATTTGGCTCATGTGGATACATGGTGAAGATACTTATTTGTTCATTCAACTTCCTAGATGGCTGGGGCAATGGATGTAAAACTTGTTTTTGTTTTGCATCAATGCGTTAAATTGTTTTGTTTTGCATCTTATGCAGTTTTCTACAGTTTTAAGATTTGTTAAAAATGGTAGTGGCATTATTCTATTTCATACTTATTATGATTGCTCAAAAATGAAATGTACCATTAGCAGGATTCAATAAAAAAATTAAAAATTTATTCACATAAACTTAAAATGCTTTCTGATTCCTTGCAGAAATATGTTGAATTTAACTTGACCATTTCTATTCTTCAGCAGCTGGTTATGGTGTAATTATTGTAGTGAAGTGGTGCAAGTAATATCATCATTATTGATGTCAATGATTATTGCAGTAGCTCAAAATGTTTGTGTGTCAGATGATGCCTTTATGTCCCTCCGTCGTCTTCATACACCGTTTGCAATGCCGTAATATCATCATCTAAACTCGATGGGGTTTGCATTTTGATTAGATAGCATTGCTTTCCTGTAGATCTGATGGGAGTGTTATGGCAAGTTGTCAACACGTAAGGTCAAATAATAATTATAATTTATATGGTATGATTTTTTCTTCATTAAGCATATCGGTTAGATAGATTAAGGTGGTCCTATATTTCGATATTGAGGGATTACGTGGATTCAAAATTTGAATTCACGATTAAGATAAGCATCCCTCAACCATATATGTTTGAAGTGCCTCTGTGATGGACAATAAGGCATAAAAAAATATAAAAATGGGAAGTTCCCTACGCCTGGTCTCTACGAGAAAGTTTACACCATCGCTGAGAGAGACCGTAGGTATGGAAGAGCCTTACCCTCATTTGAAAGAAAAGTCAACCGTAAAGCAATGGCTGAAGGTATTTATGTATCGATCATGATTTACTTTATTTTTCATGATAAATATATTGGTCCCATATTTTCGCATATATGATAGGGATCAATATATTAATTTTAGTCTATCATTGGTATCAGAGCATATAAAAATACCTCTGCTTTGATTATGGGATTGTTCTATTAATATACGGATCTGATAAAATCCCATGTAAAACAATCATTATATCATTTATTTGATAAAGAGGGGCAAGGCATTCTTGGTCTCTATCATAGTCCAAAGGGGAGGCTACTATCCTGGATTATTTGACCCAACGGGCGTACGGTAGGGATATTAGGGACGTACCAATAGAAAGGCTACTGTAGTACCATGGTGCGTTTGACCCAACTACCTACGTACCAGAAGAGTTAATAGGTCATCAAGAATCATCTAAAAGGGCATTAGATCTGACAAACTCTTAATATTCAATTTATTTATTTTAGTTTTATTTAAGGGATAAATCAGTAAGATCTATGCCATAAAGCATGCACCTATCTGTTGGCTCACCCTTTTGGATATAGTTTAAATAAAAGATAAATCCAAATGTCTCGTGATCAAATCACCATAAGAGGAAGAGTGGGTTTCCTTGCTTACACTTTTTTTTAAGGTTTTTTGTTTACATATATTTTTTGGATATGTGCAACGAGGTGCGCCAGAATCATGCCATATGAAGACGTCCTCTTATGGAACAAGAACGGAAGACATGGGCTGCAAGAATATAAAAAATCATGGGCCATATATATATATAAGGGCAGTAGCCAGCTAGGCCAGGAGCTGGCCCAGCGCCTGGGCCAGGTGGCTGGCACTGGCCTAGCGGTCAGTGCCTGAGCCAGGCCCCCGCCTGGGCTAGCAGCGGGCAGGCTGGGCTGTGCGCCCAGTCTGGTTTGCATCAAACTAGGCCGCACATCTAGTCTGGATCATGCGATAGCTTGGGTCATACTATTTTTGGGGTGATTGAGAGATTTTTGGTTCAATTAAACTATTGGAATTGGGTGAGGATGACGGACAACTAGCTCGTCCATCAAGTGGTTGGGCCGTTGGACTGGCCTATTTATGTTCAATTATATTTAGAATTTATGTGTATAAATTTTGTGAAATTATGCATGCATCTTAAGTGATATAATTGAGCAAAAAATTTAAATAATGTCTAAGTGATAAACACAATTGAATAATTGAGGAGTAGCAACAACATCCTTAATTATAAAATTATATAATAAAGTTAATAAATCACATAAATAATAGACATTAATTGTAATTAATTATATGGATATAATAAAATTTATTTCATAGGAATTTTTGTTATATTTATATAATTAATTAGGATAAATATCAAATTATTTTTCTAATCTACCCATAGGAATTAGAAAGAAGGAACATAATTTGATAGTTTTATCATACAGACTTAAGTGAATCTAATTGAATTAAAGCTTTAACCCACAGGCAAGTTTATGTCAGTAGATTCACTATTTTATATTTATATAATTAATTAAGATAAAATATCAAATTATTTTTTTTTTAATATATCCACAGAAATTAGAAAGAAGGAACATAATTTGATAGTTTTATTATACAGACTTAAGTGAATCTAATTGAATTAGAGCTTTAGCCCACAGACAGTTTATGTCAGTAGATTCACTATTTTTTAAATGCATGATTTACATTGGTAAATCATTTTTATTAGCCTTAATTTTTGATATAAGCATGTATGTTTAAATTTTGCAGTTATGCAACTTGTAAATTTCTCTGATATAAAATGTGACATACCTGAATTGAGGGGTGATAACTATAAGGTTTGGAAGGAGAGAATTCTCCTTCATCTGGGCTGAATGGATATTGATTATACTATAAGGAAGGATGAACCACCTTCGTAACTCAGACCACCACTCCTAGTGAGATTGCGATTTATAAATGTTGGGAGCGATCTAATCGCTTGAGTGCAATATTCATAAAGATAAAAATCTTCGTTGATATGTGGTCAGTCGATAAGCATGAGAATGTCAAGGAGCTACTATAGGCCATTGATGAGTAATTCAGTACTTCAGACAAAGCTCTTGCCAGTACCCTAATATTGAAGTTCTCATCCCTAAGGCTCACTGGAGTGAGAGGTGTGCGTGAGCACATTATGCAAATGAGGGACATTGCAGCTCAACTGAAGACTCTTGAGGTTGAAATGTTTGAGTCCTTTCTGGTGCACTATTTTTAAATACCCTTCCACAACAGTATGGACCATTTAAGATATCTTATAACACAATAAGAAAAAATGACCAATCAATAAACTTTTGGCCATGTATGTTCAAGAAGAGGGTAGACTGTTGATGGAATTGGGTGAGAGTGCAATGCTGATTACAAATGGAAAGGATCAAGCACGGGCCAAGAAGAAGGGTAAAAGTAAATACCACCCCAATCTGACATTAAGAAGGAATCCAAATGTTTCTTCTGTAAGAAGAAGGGACACATGAAGAAGGATTGCATCAAGTTCAAGACTTGGCTTGAAAAGAAAGGTAAAATAATCTCACTTGTCTGTTATGGATCTAATATGGCTAATGTTATTTATAACACATGGTGGATTGATTCTGGTTCTACAATCCATATTTGCCAATGGGAAGTGAGCAGTATATCTTTACAGGATACAAGATACGCTTACATGTGGAAGCTATAGGGACATGCACTTTAGTTCTTAGTAGTGGTTTTATTTTAAATTTGGAAAGGACCTTTTATGTACCTAGTTTTTCTAGGAACTTAATTTTAGTTTCAAGACTTGTACCTTTGGATTATTTCTTCAACCTTTCAGATACTTCTTCTGGTTTATATTATAAATCTGAACTTGTTAGAAATTATACTTTGTCTGATGGTCTTTTCTATATTAATTTGCAAAATAATATCACTCATGATGTGATGCATGTTAGGGCTGGCATAAAAAGATGTGTTGTAAATGATAACTCTTCTATGTTGTGGCATCGAAGATTGGAACATATCTCCATAGATATAATCAAGAGGTTAGTGAATGAAGGAGTGATAAACGCATAAATAATTATCACTAAACCTATTAATTAATAATTTAACGTACATATTATTATTAAATATTTTAATACTTTATATATATTTTAAGTAAAACCTTATCAATTTGAAGAGCTCAATTTTAGGAATTTAACGACGCAAACGGAATTCAAATCAGACTTAAAACAAGCTCAAAATTAATTTTATAAGGATTTAGCACGTCTTTTAAAGCAAAATCGGCAAATCCAGTGCCGACTTCATTGTCTTCTCAGTTTCTTTTCAGCCGATTCTTTCTCCTATTCAAATTTAATCTTTCTTTCCACCAATTACAGAATAAATTGGATAGGAGGTTATCAAATTGGAAGAATTAAATTCATCTTGAAGGAATTTGGATTTTATTCATGATTTCTTCGGGATTTTCTTCGTGTCACTCGTTGCTTCTCCGCGTCTCTGTTTTGGCAATAGAATCATTGCTTCTCCCCATCTTGGCCGCATCCGAACTTCTACAAATAGCGCAAGAAAAGAAGCCCCATCCAACGATATGCATCCGTTCCAAGCCGTGAGGGAGAGATCTGTTCCGTGGCTTGGGAGAACTCCGAGCTCTGTTCCGTTTCTTCATGGAGACTCTGTTCCAAGGCATCTCGTGGAGGCTCTGTGAGTCCGTGGGCATTGGAGGATCCGTTTGGAGACTCTGTTCTGTTTGTGGGCTTGGGAGGCGCATGCAGAGGAGGGAGAAGTCCGTGGAGGCGCTGCATTCGTGAGATCCGTCAAGAGCCGTTTGTGGAGTCCTCTGTTCGTGGGCGGTTTCTTGGAGCCCTCTGTTCGTGGGCATTTTCATGGAGGCTCAATCCGTTCTTGAGCAGACGTTCGTGGAATCTATGCAAGCGGTCGTTCGTGAATCCGGAGAGGAGTCCATGGATTTCGTGGATACTCTGTTCGTGGCCCGGTTCATGTCTTCAACCCGGTTCAGCTTGTCTCTAGTTTATTCAGGAATTTATTGTAATCTGTTGCCTTCTTAATGTCATAACTTTTTAATTAATATGAAATAAACTTTCTATTCATGTTTAATTGTTATTAAATTATATTTAGGTGAAAATAATTTAGATGGGTCGTAATCTATGGGTACGGGCCGTGCTCTTATAAGATAGACCATATCTTGATTATTTTACACTACTAATTATCTATTTAGTTAGATTTATAAATTTATTTCAAGATATCGCTAAAGTCCCTGTGGAATCGATCCCTTACTCTCGCTATTCTAATAGTGAAATTAAGGTGTTTTAATCGTTGCGCTACGACATGCATCAGATTTTTGGCATCGTTGCCGGGGACTTAAGTATATTATTTTAAAATATATATAAAAATATATAAAAATATAAAAAAATTTAAATTAATTTTCTTTTAATTTTTGAATAGTTATTGTCTCTTTATTTTATTTCCTTAATTGTTAGAATTGCATATTTTATTTTTAACCAAAAAAAATTATTACTTTCCTTTTTGCCACAAATCCACTGTTAACCTAATCAAAATTTCCTTTTAATTAACTTACCTAAAAAAAACCTGAAAGAAAACCCTAAGACACCTTCCATAAAACATAATTAATTTAAGGAAATAAAAAAAAATTATAAAAATAAAAATAAAATATAAACAAGATAATTATTTTATTTCTATGCTTAGATTGACTTAGGTGGATTTATTTTCTGCAAAACTCAAAATTCTTTCATTGATATCTCATAATTTATTAGGAAATTAGAAACCTAATCATAAAAATTTTTAAAAAAATAATAATTAGATTAATTTTGTTTGATAATTTTAAGAGCTGGACATCTAATTGTTGCATAGCATTTTCATAATTAACTTTAAGGGCACAAACCCCTAATCAAGATAAGATGAGGATTTCATCACCCTTCCTTAGCCCACAAAACACATCCTTTATTCTACATTAACCCAAACCTTTAACTCTAAAATTAATTAGACATCAGCCCCTAAGACTTCGATCTCAATAGGACAAGGCACCCAAAAGAGTTGGATCGGATCGAGATTGACTGCTTAACTGGTGTCTAGAAAAGGAAAGGAAAGTGGTTACTTAATGGTTCTGTTCGCTTACCTAGTAAGCAACGGGGGATCCCCACTGACCTTATCCTCAACTGGCTAGTTAATCAGCTAATTTTTGACTTGGAGGGCTCCAAGGCGGTCTTGAAAGTTAGGAGCTGTCTGGATCTAGGGTAAACCTAGAACAGAGAGTCTAATTTTTGTTAACTTGATTGCTAAGAATTATTAAACCCTAATTAAATTAGTCATTGCTCTTAGTTCTAGGAATCTTTTAGGATATTTTCTTTAGAATCTTCTTCCTCTTTTATTATATATATATATATATATATATATATAAATGTTTGCTTTAGAGTCATTGGTAGGGTGTATGCTTGGTCGCCGATCGTTGCAACCCAACCTTATACCCTTAGATCTTGAGATAGAAAGAACTATTAGAGCAAACAGACTCAGAATTATGGATCCTAATAATGAAAATAATCAACCACGATAGTTAAAAGAGTATTTCACTCCTTCAAGGTATACCTACGCTCCATGCATTCAAGTGCCTCCAGTAGAGGCTGTCCAATATGAAATTAAGTCAAGTGTAATCCAAATGTTACCATCTTTCTATGGACTTACAAATGAGGATCCCTACAAACACTTAGATGAATTCTTGGAAATTTGCTCAACTATCAAGATTCAAAATTTCTCTGATGATGCACTTAGGCTTAAGCTATTCCCTTTTTCCCTAAAAGATAAAGCCAAGTATTGGTTAAATTTACTAGACACTGTTATAATTTCAACTTAGGATCATCTTCAGAGAGAATTTCTTAAGAAATATTTTTCTATAGGAAAAACGAATCAAATTAGAAAAGCCATAACAAGTTTTTCCCAAACAGATGGAGAAATGTTCCATGAGACATGGGAGAGATTTAAAGAACTGATTAGAAAATGTCCACATCATGCTATACCCAAATGGCAACTGGTTCAGTGCTTTTATGATGGTTTATCAGAAAAGCATCGGCAAATGGTTGATGCTTCATGTGGTGGGACATTTATGTTAAAAAATGAACATGAAGCTTGGCAACTCTTTGAGACATTGAGTGAGAATTCATTACATCATATGTCAGTTGCTCGTCGAGACCCTCCAATAAAACCTAAAAGAGGTGGAATATTTGAAATAGGTCATTCTACATATATCTATTATACTAAGGTAGATGAATTATCCCATAAACTTGACCGGATTCTACAAGTTGGAAACATCTCTTCCCCATCTACTCAATTACATAAGGTCTGCATAATTTGTTCAAGTCCAACCCATTCTATAGGTGAATGTCCAGCTGCATACCAATTTCCTGAACTTGTTCAAGAGCAAGCCCACCAAGCCCAAACCCAATTAGCTCCTAGAACAGGAAATGATCCATTTGCAAATATATACAATCATGGCTGGCGAAATCACCCAAATTTTTCTTGGAAACCTCAACTTGTAGCCAATTCATCGATCAGACCTAATTATCAAGAAACCAATTTTAGAAGCATGCCATATCCATAATATCCAAACATCCCACAACCTCCATCGAATAACCATCCTACTTTCGAAGACAAAGTGTTACAAGCATTGAAAGGGCTAGAAATGAATACTCAAATCATTCATTCCCACACACAATCTATTGCAAAACTAGAAACTCAGATAGGTCAATTAGCCACAGCATTCAGTAGAAAGGAGGAGGGTAAGTTACCTAGTCAGCCTATCGATAACCCGAAAGGATAATTCATGGCTGAGGGTTTCAATAGTCCTAACAAATTTTTAAAACATGCTAAATCAGTCATGACTCTCAAAAGTGGAAAAACATTGAACCCACCTGAACCATCCCAGAAATTAGAAGTGGCTAAACCAGAAAAGAGAAGAAATGAAGAAGAAAAGGAATTCAATGATCAAGCAATCACACCTAAAGCCCCATTCCCTAGTGCTTTAGAATCTCCTTTGCCTTCAGATAAGAAGAATATAAAAATGAATGAGATACTGGAGTTATTTAAGAAAGTCCAAATAAACTTACCTCTTCTCGATGCTATCAAGCAAGTTCCAGCTTATGCCAAATTTTTGAAGGATCTATGCACACAAAAACGGAAAGCCAAGTCACAAATACCAAAAAAGATCCACTTGACTGAGCAAGTCAGCTCAGTTGTTCAGCAAATAACCCTACCCAAACTAAAAGATCCTGGTACCCCAATTATATCATGTGTCATAGGAAACTTCACAATTAAGAAAGCATTATTAGATTTGGGTGCGAGTGTAACCTTCTCCCAAGTTCAGTGTATGAATTATTTAGATTTGGAGAGTTGAAACTCACTACAGTAACACTACAATTGGCAGATAGATCAGTCAAAGAACCTCATGGAATATTGGAAGATGTATTAGTAAAGGTGGATAAATTCTATTTTCATGTTGACTTCCTTGTGTTAGATATGGAATCTAGCGGTAATCCTAACCAAATTTCCATCATCCTTGGACAACCTTTTCTAGCTACCGCTAATGCATGTATAAATTGTAGAACAGGTGTGATGGATGTATCTTTTGGAAACAAGAAGATGGGATTAAATATTTGTAATGCTTCCCAAGGACCACCTATGTATGATTTAAATGAAGTAAACATGATAGAAGAAGTAGTAGATAAGAAATTCCAAAGTTTGATTGATTCGGATCCTTTACAAACATGTCTTACACATTTTGGAATAGATGGCTTTGATATTGATGAGTATACCAAAGAGATAAACATGTTATTAGAACTATCTAAGTTCGACACCATCCCTCCTTGGACTATAAAATATGAACCACTTCCAACTAAACCGAGTCCTTTAATACCATCATTGGAAGAACCACCCCAACTAGAGTTGAAACCTCTTCCAGATGACTTAAAATATTCATTCCTTGGACCCAATGACACCCTTCCAGTAATCATTGCATCTACCCTAACCTCTGAGCAGGAAGAAAAATTGGTAGATGTACTTAAAGAACATAAAGAGGCAATTGGATGGATAATAGCTGATCTTAAGGGAATTGACCCTTCCGTTTGCATGCACCACATTCATAGTGAAACTGAAGCCAAACCACATAAAGATATGCAATGAAGGCTAAATCCGAACATGAGGGATGTTGTTAAGAAAGAAGTAGTAAAATGGCTTGATGCTGGTATCATTTATCCAATTTTAGATAGCCAATGGGTCAGTCCAATCCAAGTAGTACCTAAAAAATCGGGTATTACCGTGATTAAAAATGAAAATGATGAATCAATTCCTACTCGTACATCAACTAGTTGGAGAGTGTGTATAGATTATCGAAAGTTGAATGTCGTGACTAGGAAAGACCACTTTCCTTTGCCTTTTATCGATCAAATTCTAGAACGGCTAGCGGGACAAAGTTTCTTTTATGGATATTCAGGATACAATCAAGTCCTAATATTTCCTGCAGATCAAGAAAAGACCGCCTTCACCTGTCCCTTTGGAACATTTGCCTTTAGACGCATGCCATTTGGTCTTTGTAATGCACCAGCCACTTTTCAACGATGTATGTTGGCCATATTTTCTGATATGATTGGTCAATTTTTGAAAGTATTTATGGATGATTTTTTAGTTTTTGGTGCGTAATTTGATAGCTGTCTCGAGAACTTGACTAAGGTACTAAAACGATGTATGGAAATGAATTTAGTCCTAAGTTGGGAGAAGAGCCATTTTATGGTTCGTGAGGGAATTATGCTCGGACACATTGTTTCAGAACGAGGTATTGAGGTTGATAAAGCCAAGGTTGAATTGATCTTAAATCTACCACCCCCAACCTCAGTTAAACAAGTACAATCTTTCCTTGGTCATGCTAGTTTTTATAGACACTTCATCAAAGATTTCAATAAAATTTCTCGACCATTGTGTAATTTATTGACCAAGGATAGTTCTTTTAATTTTGATGAAGATTGTCTAAAAGCCTATAACATCCTTCGAATTGCTTTGACCACTGCACCAATTATCAAGCCCCCAGATTGGACCATACCTTTGAAATCATGTGTGATGCTTCTGATTATGCTGTAGGAGCAGTTCTAGGACAAAAACTCAATCGAGAACCTCATGTAATTTATTATGCTAGCAAAACTCCTTCAGATGCACAAATGAACTATACTACCACTGAAAAAGAATTACTAGCAGTTATGTTTACCCTAGAAAAGTTTAGATCATATCTGTTAGGATCTAAGGTTTTAGTTTATTCAGATCATGCAGCGTTGAGACATCTTATATCAAAAAAGGATATAAAACCTAGACTGATTAAATGGATCCTTCTACTACAAGAATTTGATTTAGAAATCTTAGATAAGAAGGGTTCTGAAAATATGGTAGCATATCATATCTCTAGGATCTCAGTGGAATACAATAAAGAAATAATCAGAGATAAGTTCCCTGATGAGCAATTATTTTCAATTTCCCATAGCAGTCTTCCCTGGTTTGCTCACATTGTGAATTATTTGGCAATAGGAAAAGTACCTTCCCACTTGACAAAATAAGAAAAAGATAGATTTTTCTCACAAGTCAAATATTACTTTTGGGAAGACCCTGAATTATTTAAGTACTGTTCAGATCAGGTGATTAGGCGATGTGTTTTCGAGAGTGAATTCAAAAGTATACTTAACTTCTACCATTCTCTCGCATGTGGGGGACATTTTAGTGGAAAAAAAACTGCAGTAAAGGTACTGTAAAGTGGGTTTTATTGGCCAACTCTTTTTAAAGATGCTCATGAATTTGACCGTAATTGTCTCCAATGTCAACAAATAGGAAATATTTCTCAAAAAGACATGATGCCCCTAAACCCTATCTTGGTTGTAGAAATTTTTGATGTATGGGGTATTGATTTTATGGGCCCATTTCCTTCCTCTTTTGGATTTGAATACATTCTAGTGGCAGTTGATTATGTGTCAAAATGGATTGAAGCCATGTCAACTCGAACCAATGACCATAAAGTTGTAATCAAGTTTATTTAGCATAATATCCTTAGTCGTTTTGGATGCCCAAGGGCTATAATTAGTGATAGGGGTACACATTTCACGAATAGACACTTCGAAGGATTAATGAACAAATATAGAATTACTCATAAGGTAGCTACACCTTATCATCCCCAAACTAGTGGCCAAGCTGAAATATTAAATAGAGAAATTAAACATATCCTTGAAAAAATGGTGAGACCTGATAGGAAAGATTGGTCAGAACGTTTGGATGATGCATTATGGGCTTATCGTACTGCATTTAAAACTTCCATAGGAATGTCTCCTTACAGGCTCGTATTTGGAAAAGCTTATCATTTACCTGTAGAATTAGAACACCATGCATTTTGGGCCATCAAGCAATTTAATTATGATATGAAAAATGCAGGTGTCAATAGGAAACTTTAATTGAATGAGTTAAAAAAGCTACGAAATGATGCATATGAAAGCTCAAAAATTTATAAAGAATGAACCAAAGCATACCATGACAAATTTATTAGTAGAAATTTTTTTGAACCAAATCAAAAAGTATGGCTTTACAATTCAAGATTACACCTTTTCCCTAAAAAACTTTGTTCACGATGGAATGAACCTTTTATAGTAACTCAAGTATTCCCCCATGGAGCTGTAGAGCTTAAAGACCCCAAGCAGGAAAATACATTCAAAGTAAATGGCCAACGTTTGAAACCATATATAGAAGAAATTAATGATGGAGAAATTGTTGAATCAATTGATCTTATGAACCCAACATTATCATAACAAGTAGCACAGTCTGGCTGAAGACTTTAAACTTAGCGCTCTTGGGAGGTGATGCAGGGCGATATTCAAAATGCCTGCAACTCAAGAACGATCTAATCTGCGAGAAAAGAATTCGTCCAGGTTTGGTTCGAATCTTGACAAGAAAAGGGGAAAATTTTGAATTTTGATCACTCACAATCCGAAATTTAAAGGAAGAGCAATTGAATTTTCAATTCAATTGTTTTGAATCAGAAAAAAAAAGAAAACATTCATCTCCATTCAAGAGAAAAAAAAAGGAAATCTAAAACAGCGTCTTTCTTCTCTGCCTTTGACGGCCGCCCAAAACCAACCTAAATAAAAGAGATAAAACCCTAACATCATAAGTTTAGAAAAATTACAACTATGCCATTAAAAACGAAAACAGGCCCAAAACTCCTATCAGACGAGCCCGGATGGCCAAAATCCACAGCAGCTCATTGCCAACGGCAATGACTTTGAATCAGCAGCCGTTTCCATGTGACCAGCCAAGTTTGGGCCCAGTCCGACACAGTAGCTGACCGGATTCGATTGACCCAAAGTGTCAAAACGAAGTCGGGTCAATTCCGTACACTCGGCCCATGGAATTTCAAGCCCGTTTGTTCTGCAACCTCTTGGACCTTCGTAGACTACCTGGCGTGGGCTTCCCTGACGTGGCCTGCTGACTCTGGGTTGCTGGTACAGGAACATCCAAGGACTGGTTCGACTGACCCGAACTCTGGTCTGAACTGATGTCCTCATCACTCTCCCCTTCCTCTGAAAAGCTTGACCTCAAGCTCGAATTCTCTCCTGCATAAGGGGTCAGATGCCGAATGTTGAACACATCCGAAATGAAGACATCATCTGGTAACTCAACCCGATAGGCATTGTCACCAAATTTCTCCAATACCTGGCATGGACCTATCTTCTTCGGCTTGAGCTTCGTTAAAGCTCCCTGTGGATACCGCTCCCTCGGTAAGTAAACCCATACCAAATCGCCCACTTCAAAGGACTGTTGCCGACGCTGCTGATCAGCTTTCGCCTTGTATTTGGCGTAAGTCTGCTCCAATTTGGCTCTAACAGTCGCATGTATCTCCTGCAAGTCAGACACTCTATCTTCGACCTTCTGACTCACCTTCTCTGGCGACTCAACTGGCAGAACATCCAAAGGACCTCTTGGCAAGAACCCAAACAGTATCTGAAACGGAGCAAACCCTGTAGAACGGTTCACTGAAGAGTTGAACTCAAACTCAATCTTCGGCAAACACAAATCCCAGCTCCTGAATTCATGCACATTTGCCCGCAACAGATTACCCAAGCTACGGTTGACAACTTCAGTCTGTCCATCCGTCTGAGGATGATAAGGACTGCTGAATTTCAACTTTGTGCCCAACTTCTTCCACAGCTCTCGCCAGAAGTGTCCCATAAACTTGCTGTCCCTGTCTGACACTATGGATGCCGGTATACCAAAATGCCGAACCACTGAAGCAAAATATAAGTCAGCAACCTTTGACGCATCAAAAGTGGTTTTGCATGGCAAGAAACACGCCACCTTACTGAACCGATCCACAATCACCATAATCGAATCCAGTCCCCTTGCTGTCCGCGGCAATCCTACAACAAAGTCCATAGAAACATCTCGCCATGGTGCCTCTGGGATAGGTAAAGGCGTGTACATACCTTGGTTCGTGTCTGTCCCCTTCGACTCTTGACACAACCTGCACCTCTTCACAAAAGCCTTGACATCTCGGTCAAGACCAGGCCAATAAAACCGCTGCCGAATCAACCAGGCTGTTTTATCCCTTCCGAAGTGACCCTGGTTATGCAGTTCCTGGATGATCAACACACGAAGAGACGTATCAGGAACACATAAGCAGTTACCTCGAAACAAATATCCATCATGGAGAACGAAATCAGTTCGCTCCCCCGCCTCAATTTTGGCCAAAATCCCTTGAAGTGCTCATCCACACGAATGTCCTCCCTTACACTCTCAAAGCCGAGAGTGTACACATGCATAGCGCCAATCAACAAGCTCCGCCTACTCAAAGCATCAGCCACTCTATTCAACGTACCAGACTTGTGCTTGATGCTGAAAGTGTATTCCTGCAAGGCACTCACCCACTTCGCATGCCTTGAACTCAGTTTATGCTGACCCTGTAAGAACTTCAGCGCCTGATGGTCTGAATACAGTACAAACTCCCGCTGAATCAAGTAGTGGCGCCAATGCTGCAAGGATCTCACAATGGCGTACAATTCCAGATCATAAACCGAATAAGCCAGTTTAGCTCCTCCCAGCTTCTCACTGAAGTATGCGACTGGTCTTCCTTCCTGGTTAAGCACTGCCCCAATTCCAGTCTTCGAAGCATCACAATCCACCTCAAAAACTCTATCAAAATCAGGAAGACCCAATAAAGGAGCTTCGGTCAATCTGACTTTCAGCCCATCAAATGCCTCCTGTGCGGCATCATTCCACCCGAATCTGGCTCCCTTCAACAATTCCGTTAAAGGTGCAGCCAGCTCACTATACCCCTTGACAAACCTGCGATAAAACCCTGCAAGACCCAAAAAGGATCTCAATTCTGTCAAGGTTGAAGGTACTGGCCATTCCACAATTGCATGCACCTTATTCCTATCTGGGAGAATCCCCTCTCCAGTCACAACGTACCCCAGAAAAATTAGTCTCCCAACCATCCAAATGCACTTCTCTGGGTTAGCAACTAACTGGTTCTCACGTAACACTGACAAAACCTGTGCCACATGGCCCACATGCTCTTCGGCTGTCCTGCTGTATATCAAAATATCATCAAAGTAGACAACCACAAATGAGCTAAGAAATGGACGTAAAACCTGGTTCATTACGCGCATGAACGTGCTCGGCGCGTTGGACAACCCGAATGGCATTACCAACCATTCATACAGCCCTTCCTTAGTCTTGAAGGCTGTCTTCCATTCGTCTCCAGGCTTCATCCTTATCTGATGGTACCCACTCTTCAAATCAATCTTCGTGAAGACCTTAGCACCACTCAACTGATCAAGCATGTCGTCCAACCTCGGTATCGGGAACCTGTACTTCACAGTAATTTTGTTAACCGCGCGGCTGTCGACACACATGCGCCACGTACCATCCTTCTTCGGTACCAAAAGGGCTGGCACCGCGCACGGGCTAATGCTCTCCCGTACGAACCCCTTGTCCAAAAGTTCTTGGACCTGCCTCCTCAATTCCTCATGCTGTTGCGGTGTCATCCGATAATGAGCCTTATTCGGCAACACTGAGCCCGGAATAAGGTCAATGCCGTGCTGAATATCTCGGAGAGGTGGTAATCCAGCCGGTAGCTCCTTTGATACAACATCTCGGAATTCCTCCAAGATAGACACCAACTCCTCAGGAATCATATTTGGCCTTTGCTCCTCTTCCACGCCGAAGTCTCCTGACTTGCTCACCAAAGCAAAACAAACATCCTCTCCATCCAAACTCGCATCGAATTCTGTGCTTGGTAAACAAATTACTGTATTCTGTCCACTCACTTCCTGAAGCGGCTTCAAAATAACTTTCCTCCCATCTGGACGCAGCATATAACTGTGGGTGTACCCGTTGTACACTGCCCTGTTATCAAACTGCCACGGACGCCCCAGTATGATGTGAGTAGCATCCATTGGAACAACATCCGCCTCAATAGTTGTCTCGAAATGAGGACCAAAACACAGTGACAACTTACACCTTCGGCTGACCTGAATGTCTGCATTTCGGTTCACCCAACCGAGCTTATATGGATGTGGGTGAGGGTCTGTCTGCAACCCCAGCTTCTTCACAGCCTCCTCTGCTATCACATTCTCCCAACTGCCGGAGTCTATGATAACACGACATGTTTTGCCAGCCACAAAACATTTCGTTGTGAAGATGTCATGCCGACGCCAATCTTCATCTGATCTCGGCGCCAGACACATTCTTCGTATCACCAAGCTCTCCCCTTGAATATGGTCCGGATCAATAACACACAGCTCATCATTAAATTCCTCATCCTCAGGGAACTCTCCTCCATTTTCGTCCTCCATATAATCCTCCATATACAACTGAGCTCGCGCCTTGGGGCATTCATTGGCATAGTGCCCCAAATTCTGACACCGATGGCACCGAATGTTAGCCCTGTTGCTGCCCACTCTCGCCTGAGAACCTGAGGTTCCATTCGACCCTGTTGGTCTTGGAGGTACTGATGCCTGCGGCCTCGCTACTGGAGGCATAAATTTGCCCCCTGAATTCTGCCCTGAACTCTGGCCCGTAGTAAAACCCCCTCTGCTCTGAAACCCCCTGTTTCTCATCAAGCTCTTTTCCACTGCCTGAGCCCTCATATGCGCATCTCCTACGCTATCAATTCGATGCACAGCCAGTGCATCTTGGATTGGCAGCCGCAAGCCATGAAGATACATGGCTATCAATCTCGGTTCAGCCTCAATCAACCGATTTCGTGCAACCAATCGATAAAATTCAGTTGTGTACTCCTCGACGCTCCGACTACCTTGCGTCAAACCATGCAACTTCGAATACAAAATCTGCTCATGGTTCGGAGGCAAAAACTCCCTGTTCATCTCCTGCTTTAGCGCTGCCCATGACGCTAATGGAGGTCTCCCATCCATATATCTACGATAGTGCTGCGCATGCCACCAAGCAGCAGCCCTATCTCTGAATCGAATTGTGACAAGCGGTACCTGCTTGTCTAAGGGCACCTCCTTCAGACGAAAAACATCATCGACCTGAAGGGTCCAATCAACATACTCGTCTGGGTTAATTCCTCCTTTAAACTCTGGAATTTCGACCCTGAAGCCTGCTTCCCACCGATTCTGATTTTCGAAATAGGGAGGTTGATCGACATACCTTGGAAGTCCAACATCAGGCCTCTGTTGCCCTCTTCGAATTGGTGGTGCCTCCAGATTTTCGAAACCCCTCTCCCTACCTCCATCAATTTCATCACGCTCCTCCACTCGAAGGGGTTGGGCACGATTCTGCACCTCCAGCCGCGCCATCATCGCCTGCATGGTTTGCATCATCTGTTGCATCACCTGGTGCTGGTCTCGCATGGCGTCTTGCATAGCATCTCTCACGGCGTCTCTCAGGGATTGATCGTTGTTCTTCTGCTCCATTGGATCAAATTTCGGTTAGGGTTGATATTTGGGTTTGGAAGGATGGATCAAGGCGGTAATGGAAGGAATGGATCAAGGCGGTAATGGAAGGAATGGATCAAGGCTCTGATACCAAGTTGATGCAGGGCGATATTCAAAACGCCTGCAACTCAAGAACGATCTAATCTGCGAGAAAAGAATTCGTCCAGGTTTGGTTCGAATCTTGACAAGAAAAGGGGAAAATTTTGAATTTTGATCACTCACAATCCGAAATTTAAAGGAAGAGCAATTGAATTTTCAATTCAATTGTTTTGAATCAGAAAAAAAAAGAAAACATTCATCTTATTCAAGAGGAAAAAAAAGGAAATCTAAAACAGCGTCTTTCTTCTCTGCCTTTGACGGCCGCCCAAAACCAACCTAAATAAAAGAGATAAAACCCTAACATCATAAGTTTAGAAAAATTACAACTATGCCATTAAAAACGAAAACAGGCCCAAAACTCCTATCAGACGAGCCCGGATGGCCAAAATCCACAGCAGCTCATTGCCAACGGCAATGACTTTGAATCAGCAGTCCGTTTCCATGTGACCAGCCAAGTTTGGGCCCAGTCCGACACAGTAGCTGACCGGATTCGATTGACCCAAAGTGTCAAAACGAAGTCGGTCAATTCCGTACACTCGCCCAAACATGGAATTTCAAGCCCGTTTGTTCTGCAACCTCTTGGACCTTCGTAGACTACCTGGCGTGGGCTTCCCTGACGTGGCCTGCTGACTCTGGGTTGCTGGTACAGGAACATCCAAGGACTAGTTCGACTGACCCAAACTCTGGTCTGAACTGATGTCCTCATCAGGAGGCAACCCAGTTTATTAGTTATTTTTAACTTTCTGTTCTTTTAGTATATTCTTTTAGTATGACTAGAGAAGAGCAACAGAAGCAGATTTAAAGAAGATGGCAACAATGAAACGTCCAACCTTCAAATACTCTACCAGGTAGTATCTTTCCTTGAAATTAATTTTTCTTCCATTAGGGATAATGGAAATTAAGTTGGGGGGAGAATAAGTAAATCCTCGAGTAAAACTATAATCAGATGTGTGTACCAAATTCTGTCTTGATTTGAAGTTAATCAAGCAGTCTATTAATGATTAATGGTTAGATTATTTTTGAGATACTGAGGAATAAATTATTAAGAAAACCTAATCAAAGGTAAGGTTTAGCTCAAAAAATTTTAAAATAATTTCAGACCTTCCTGACCACTGATATTAATAGTACAATCCACTTAATAAGGGTACGGGTGAAAATGTTATTCAAAAAAGAAGAGAAAAAAATCTCTCTTAAAGTTAATAAATTAGGTTCTTAACATCTTTTACTGAGTAACCGGGCCCCGTCACCTAAGAAAGTGATGTTGTTCGCGTAAAAAGGTGAGAATGTAAAAGAACCTAAGTACAGTCAGTCCTACCTAAAGCCTTTTTGACTCGAGTAAGTAAGTCCGAGGGGTGTTTTACACCTAATGCCCTAAAACCAATTGGTTTGGGAGCCATTGGCCTAAAGCTCGCTACAAGGGTTAATTAGAAAGCAAGGGGTTAGGACATTGTACTGACTTTACACATAGGGAACCAAATTACAAAAGACATTACACCAAACCCAAATTAAGTTAGAAGACTTAATTAGAGAAGTGGAAAGTTGTTGAAGGAAGACTTCTATAAATTCTTATGGACTACACTTTATCACTAAATGGGTAAGCTTAATAATCCAATGAAGTACCTCTCTTAAATCTAATCAGAAATTTTTAAGAAAAACCGTAAGATAACTATCAATTCTTGGACTTGCTTGGTACATATTTCTAAATTTCTTATTCCTCGAGGACGAGTAAGATTCAAGTTGGGGGGAGTGATAAACGCATAAATATTATCACTAAACCTATTAATTAATAATTTAACGTACCTATTATTATTTAATATTTTAATATTTTATATAATATTTTAAGTAAAACCATCAATTTGAAGAGCTCGATTTTAGGAATTTAACGATGCAAACGACATTTGAATTGGACTTAAAATGAGCTCAAAATTAATTTTATAAGGATTTAGCACATCTTTTAAAGCAAAGTCGGCAAACCCAATGCCGACTTCATCGTCTTCTCAGCATAAAATCTGTTTCTTTTCAGT
The DNA here is from genome assembly GCA_900491605.1 of Calamus simplicifolius. Classification (NCBI taxonomy): domain Eukaryota; kingdom Viridiplantae; phylum Streptophyta; class Magnoliopsida; order Arecales; family Arecaceae; genus Calamus; species Calamus simplicifolius. Next base: position 225,561 of record UESW01002109.1, on the reverse strand, counting down.
CGATTCTTTTTCCTATTCAAATTTAATCTTTTTCTCCACTAATTTCGAAATAAATTGGATAGGAGGTTATCAAATTGGAAGAATTAAATTCATCTTGAAGGAATTTGGATTTTATTCATTTCTCCGGGATTTTTCTCTGCTCGCTCGTTGCTCTCCGCATCTCTGTTTTGGCAACAGAATCATTGCTTCTCCGCGTCTTGGCCGCATCCGGACTTCTACAAATAGCGTAAGGAGAGAAGCCCCATCCAACGATCTGCATCCGTTCCAAGCCGTGAGGGAGAGATCTGTTCTGTGGCTTGGGAGAACTCCGAGTTATGTTCTGTTTCTTCCTGGAGACTCTGTTCCAAGGCATCTCGTGGAGGCTATGTGAGTCCATGGGCGTTGGAGGATCCATTTGGAAACTCTGTTCTGTTCGTGGGCTCGGGAGGCGCATAAAGAGGAGGGAGAAGTCCGTGGAGGCGCTGCATCCGTGAGATCCGTCAAGAGCCGTTTGTGGAGTCCTCTGTTCGGGGCGGTTTCTTGGAGTCCTCTGCGTGAGCATGTTCGTTCATGAGCCCGGGAATCTCAGGTGGCCGTTCGTGAATCCGGAGAGGAGTCGTGGATTTCGTGGATTCATGTCTTCAACCTGGTTCAGCTTGTCTCTAGTTTATCTGGTCTTTGAATTTATTGTAATTTGTTGCCTTCTTATGTCATAACTTTTAATTAATATGAAATAAAGTTTTATGCATATTTAATTGTTATTAAATTCTATTTAGATGAAAATAATTTAGACTGATTTATTCTTAAAAGGGACGGGTCGTGATTTACGGGTACGAGCCGTGCTCTAATAAGATAACCATATCTTATTATTTTGCACTACTAATTATCTATTTTAGTTAAATTTATAAATTTATTTCAAGATAATCGCTAAAGTCCCTGTGGAATCGATCCCTTACTCTCGCTATTCTAATAGTGAAATTAAGGTGTTTTAATCGTTGCGCTACGACACGCATCAAGGAGTACTCAATACTTTGGACTTTACTGACTTTGACACTTGTGTGGACTGCATTAAGGGCAAGTAGACCAATAAGTCAAAGAAAGGTGCCAAGAGGAGTTCAGACCTATTAGAGATCATACACACGACATTTGTTGTCTGGATATGGATTTTCATGGTCCGAAATACTTTATCTCCTTCATTGATGACTACTCACGATTTATGTATCTCTACTTGCTTCATAATAAGAACGAAGAATTAGATGCCTTTAAGGTGTTCAAGATAGAAGTAGAGACACAATGTGGAAAACAAATCAAAATTGTGAAATCTGATTGAGGATATGAGTATTATGGGAGATCCACAGAGGATAGACAAATGCCTGGTCCATTTGTGAAGTTCCTTCAAGAATATGGGATTGTTGCCCAATACAGTTTACCTGGCTAACCTGATCAGAATGGTGTAGCAGAAAGGAGGAACCAAACATTGATGGACATAATGAGGAGCATGATTAGCAGGTCCAAACTACCTAAGTCCTTATGGATAGAAGCTCTCAAGACGGTCGTGTACATATTGAATCGGGTTCCAACCAAGGCTGTTTCTAAAATGCCATTTGAGTTATTTAAAGGTTGAAAACCAAGTTTGCGACATGTACGCGTATGGGGATGCCCATGTGAAGTGAAAGTATACAATCCACAAGAGAAAAAGCTGGATCCTAGGACCATTAGTGGGTATTTGTTGGATATGCCGAGAGGTCCAAGGGATATAGATTTTACTGTCCATCTCATATAACTAGAATTGTGGAATCAAGAAATGCCAAATTTCTTGAAAACGACTTGATTAGTGGGAGTGATCAATTGCAGAGCATGATTCCTGAAAGAAAACATTCTGATGCTCAACCTTTCACTTCAAGTGACAGACTGATTATCGTTCATAGTGCCCCTCAAGATCAAACGGGCATTATACAACCAGTCATTGAAATTCCATAATTTGCTGATGAACTAGTAGATCTAATCTCTTATGAGTTACTAGAGATAGTTGAACAATCAACTTAGCCAGAGGAGATTGTTACAACATTAAGAAGATCTACAAGAGAAAAGAAATCAACAATTTCTAGTGACTATATTGTATATTCAAGAGTCGGACTATAATATTGGAGCTAAAAATGATCCTGAAATCTTTTCACAAGCCATGAATTGTAAGTAATCCAATTTATGGTATGATGCTATGAAAGATGAGATGAATTCTATGGCATTTAATGGAGTCTGAGATCTTATTGAGTTGCCTGATGGAGCAAAAGTCGTTGGCTGTAAATGAGTCTTTAAGACCAAGAAAGACTCGTTAGGCAATATTGAGCGATATAAGGCAAGACTTGTTGCTAAGGGATTCACTCAAAGGAAGGAAATTGATTACAAGAAGACATTTTCTCCTATATCTAAGAAAGATTCCTTCCACATTATCATGGCACTTGTTGCGCATTTTGATTTAGAGCTGTAACAAATGGATGTGAAAACTGCATTTCTCAATGGAGATCTAGAGGAAGAGGTTTATATGAGCAAACTAAAGGTTTTTCCTTTAGTAATAATGAGCAACTGATATGCAAGCTTAAGAGACCTATATATGGTTGAAACAAGCCTCTTGACAATGGTACTTAAAATTTCATGATGTGATTTCTTCATTTGGATTTGTAGAGAACATCATGGATCAATGTATATACCAGAAGGTCAGTGGAGCAGATTTGTTTTCTGATCCTATATATAGATGATATTTTACTTGCAACCAATGATAAAGGTATGTTACATGAGGTGAAATAATTTCTCTCTAAGAATTTTGACATGAATATGGATGATGCCTCTTATGTCATTGGCATTAAAATTCAAAGAGATAGACTTTGAGGTATTTTAGGTCTATCTCAAGAAACCTATATCAACAAAATCTTAGAGAGATTCCAGATGAAAGATTGTTACCGAGTATAGCTCCCATAGTCAAGGGTGACAGATTCAATTTGAGTCAGTGCCCAAGGAATGACCTTGAAAGGAAGAGTTGGGATATTGGAAATATCAGAGTAATCCAGGTTTAGACCACTGGAGAGCTGCTAAAGGTCATGAGGTACATATCTGACTGCTACCTCTACTATATATATATATGCAAGCAGAGTTCATTGCTTGTTTTGAGGCTATATTGCATGGTGTATGATTGAAGGGTTTCATCTCAGGGCTTAGAGTTGTTGATTCTATTGCTAGGCCAATTAAATTTTACTATGACAATTCAGCTGCTATATTTTTGACTAAAAAACCACAAGAATGGTAGTCGAAGTAAACACATCGACATTAAGTATTTAGCCATAAAAGAGTGTGTTAAAGAAAATAAAGTGGTCATGGAACATATTAGCACTGAATTGATAATAGTTGATCCTTGACTAAAGGCATGCCAATTAAGAATTTTAAGAATCATGTGGTACGATGGAAGTTGGTCTCATAATATAATTTAGTTGCATGGACAATTACTTGTACAATGAAACTCTTTTATGGTTGTGATATTTTTTTACATTCAGTTATTTAGTGTACATATTTATTTGTGATGAGCATCATTAAGTTGGACTTAGAATCAATATGGGGTTTATTAAGTTATATGGGTTTATGTTTGGGAAATATAATACATTGTCATACATGGTAAATAATACTCGATTTTAAGAGGACCTATTGCCATGATTTATGTATTTGTTTCTTACTATAGTAATAGAATATACGGACCAAGTGGAAGAATGTTGGTTTTTTCTCCATTAAGCGTATCGGTTAGATACGATTAAGGTGGTCCTATATTTCGATATTGAGGGATTACGCAGATTCAAAATTTGATTTCACGATTAAGATAAACATCCCTCAACCATATGTTTGAAGCGCCCTCTGTGATGGACAGATAAGGCATAAAGAAATATAAAAATGGGAAGGTCACTGCGCCTGGTCTCTACGAGAAAGTTTACACCATCACTGAGAGAGACCGCAAGGTGTGGAAAAGCCTTACCCTCATCTGGAAGAAAAGTCAATCGTGGAGCAATGGCTGAAGGTATTTATGTATCGATCATGATTACTTTATTTTTCATGATAATATATTGGTCCTATGTTTTCGCATATATGATAGGGATCAATATATTTAATTTAGTCTATTAAAGTGAAGAATTAAAAGAAAAAAAAAAAAAAAAATTGCTTGGAAGAGACTTGCAGCAGGCTAGAGGTGGGCCGGTTCGCTTTTCTCATCAGGCAAGCTATTTGTACTCATTAAAATTTTGCATGGCCTGGGTTCATTTTTTTTTTCTTTTGCCCCCCTTTTTAAGTCTATATATGTTGTCATGATGATGCTTTTGCTTTGAGATGGTTCATTTCGCATCCCCCTTATTGGATGCCCGATAAGGTCATCTGGCATGACATTGCTTTTAAATTCGCTATGATAACAGAGTTTATGAAGATAATATCTTTCAATATTAAAAATCTGACATTAAATTTGATCTTTAAAAAAAAAGAAAAAAGGGACAAACTCGAGTAGTCCTTCTCTTACCTCGAGAATAAAATAATTTAATATAAAATTATTATTATTATAATATAATAATTTTTATAATAATTTATGTTACTAAAATAATGCAATATAGGTGTTGTTTAAGCCGTTTCGATCCGGATTAATCTGGACCGTTTGATCTGAAATTAAACGGTCCAAATCAATTGTTGTATTCGAAATTGTAAGAGCAGT
>UESW01002109.1:107900-220051 GCA_900491605.1 Calamus simplicifolius | reverse complement strand
CGAAAAATTCTTAGGTCATTACCAAGATCATGGGAAGCAAAAATGACAGCAATCCAAGAAGCAAAGGACCTCAACACTCTACCCTTAGAGGAGCTTCTAGGATCACTTATGACCCATGAGCTGACAATGAAGCAGCATGTAGAGGAGGACACAAAGAAGAAGAAAGTGATTGCCCTCAAAGCTGCAAAAGAAGAAGAGAGCAGCAGCGATGATGATGATGATGATGAAGAGACTGCTCTCTTAGCTAAAAAGTTTAAAAGATTCATGAGGAGAAAGAAACCCTTCCACAAGAAGAAATTTGGAGCAAAGTGGGAAGGAGAAAAGGATAAGAACAAGGACAAGGACAAAGAAAAAGAGAAAGACCCCTTGACTTGCTATGAGTGTAAACCGGGGCACTTTAGGAATGAATGTCCTAAATTGAAGAAAGCCTACAAAAAGAAAAAGAAGGCTTATGTGGCGACTTGGAGTGATAGCGAGGAAACTTCTTCCGAAGAAGAAGAACAAAAGGAAGTCGCAAATGTATGTTTTATGGCGGACGACAACGATGAGGTAAGTTCCGATAACCCTTGCGATGAATTTGCATTTGATGAATTATTTGATGCTTTTAATGAACTTGTCGGCGATTTCAAGGTTTTGAAAAAGAAATACAAGTTTTTGAAAAATGAAAATTTAACTTTCATTAAAGAAAAGGAAGATCTTAATAATGAAGTTAAGAAACTTAAATCTGAAAATGAAATTTTGATAAAGAAAAAGAATTAATTCCAATGAAAATGATAAACTAAGGAAAGAGGTTGAAAAACATAAGAACATAGTTGATAAGTTTACCTTAAGCTCAGCTAAATTGGACATGTTATTAAATAGTCAAAAAGCAGTTTTTGACAAAGCCGGATTAGGGTATAACACTTTAAGAAAACAAAAATCACTGAAAAATATTTTTGTGCGTGCTGGCCAAAGTAATTTTACATGCTTTAAATGTAATCAAAAAGGACATAAATCTTATGAATGTAAAATTCTAAAACCTAATAAAAACTTAAATGTTAAAGGAAGAAAATATGGGTTCCGAAAGGAACAATTTTGTTGCTACTAACCATGAAGGACCCAAGAAAGCTTGGGTACCTAAACATAAAGTTTGATTTCATTGCAGGAATGTCTTGTGGCCAAGAGATCAAAGAGAAAGTGGTATCTTGATAGTGGCTGCTCAAGACATATGACGGGTGACAAAGAAGAATTCATCACCCTTGAAGAAAAGAAAGGAGGAGTTGTTACATTTGGCGAATGGCAAAGGCCAAATCTTGGGGTTTGGTAACATTCAAATAACTCCCTCCATATATTGAAAATACTTTATGTTGATGGTTTAAAGCATAACTTAATTAGTATAAGCCAATTATGTGACAAAGGTTTTAAAGTATCATTTGAATCTTCTATATGCACAGTAGCTAATCCCATTGATAATAGCATTGTTTTTATTGGAAATAGAAATGGCAATGTATACTTGATTGACTTAGACAATTTGTCTACTAATAATCATTGCTTAGTTGCTAATAATGCTAATATGAATGAGATTGGTTGGTTGTGGCATCGAAGATTAGGTCACGCAAGCACACACCTGATTTCAAAACTAATTAGAATGGATTAGTAAAAGGTCTACCTAAAATAGATTTTGAAAATAACAAAATATGTGATGCATGTCAGTTTGGAAAACAAACGAGAAGTTCTTTTAAATCTAAAAATGTTGTTTCAACTTCTAGGCCATTAGAGCTACTTCACATGGACCTTTTTGGACCAACTAGAACCACAAGTCTAGGAGGAAAGAAATATGGTCTTGTGATGTAGATGATTACTCTAGATTCACTTGGGTAATGTTTTTAGCTCACAAAGATGAGACTTTCTCGATATTCCTGAAATTCTTCAAGAAAGTAACAAATGAGAAAACACTACCATAGTGTCTCTAAGAAGTGATCATGGAACTGAATTTGAAAATCATTTATTTGAAAGTTTTTGCAATGAAAATGGTATTAATCATAATTTTCTGCACCAAGAACCCCTCAACAAAATGGAGTAGTTGAAAGGAAAAATAGGACTTTAGAAGACATGGCCCGTACCATGCTATGTGAAAGTAAACTCCCGAAATACTTTTGGGCGGAAGCTATTAACACAGCATGTTACATCCTAAATAGAGCTTTAATAAGACCTATTTTAAAGAAAACACCTTATGAATTATGGCATGATAGAAAACCCAACATTAAATATTTTCATGCATTTGGTTGTAAATGTTTTGTTCACAATAATGGTAAAAATAATTTAGGCAAATTTGATGCTAAATCTGATGAAGGAATATTCTTAGGATACTCAACAACTAGTAAAGCATATAGAGTATTTAACAAGAAAACTTTAGTTGTTGAAGAATCCATTCATGTAGTTTTTGATGAATCTTTAGCAACTCGTTCCGAAAATTTGATGATGAAGAAGATACAAACATAATTGAGAAAGATCTTGAAAAATTAAATATTGATGTATCTTCAGATCATGAGCAAGACGCTAAAGATAATGATTCACCTAAGGATGATGATACTAACACTAATCATAATGATATGGATCTTCCTAGGGATTGGAGATATGCTTATAGTCACCCTAAGGAATTGATTATAGGTGATCCATCTCAAGGAATAAGAACTAGATCATCTATGAGAAATATTAGTAATCATCTTGCATTTGTATCACAAATTGAACCTAAAACTATTGAAGAAGCTGAAAAAGATAATAATTGGATGTTAGCAATGCAAGAAGAATTAAATCAATTCACTAGAATAATGTATGGACATTAGTAGAAAGACCTAAAAATCATTCTGTTATAGGATCAAAATGGATATTTAGAAATAAACTAGATGAAAATGGCATAGTAATTAGAAACAAAGCTAGATTAGTTGCAAAAGGATATAATCAAGAAGAAGGTATTGATTTTGATGAAACCTTTGCACCAGTAGCTAGATTAGAAGCCATTAGACTATTACTTGCATTTGCATGTCACATGAATTTTAACTTATTTCAAATGGATGTAAAAAGTGCTTTTCTAAATGGATTTATAAATGAAGAAGTATATGTAGAACAACCACCAGGTTTTGAAGATCATGAATTTTCAAATCACGTTTTTAAATTGCACAAAGCTTTATATGGTTTGAAACAAGCACCTAGAGCTTGGTATGATAGATTAAGTAAATTCTTAATTGAAAATGATTTTATAAGAGGAAATGTGATAAAACATTATTTTTGAAAAGAAAAGGTAAAGATTTATTAGTAGTTCAAATATATGTTGATGATATCATTTTTGGTGCTACTAACAATCTTCTATGTCAAGAATTGCTAAGTTGATGCAGGGTGAATTTGAAATGAGCATGATGGGAGAACTCAATTTCTTCCTTGGACTCCAAATCAAACAAAGCAAAGAGGGAATCTTTATCAACCAAACAAATACACAAGAGAAATTCTAAAGAAGTTTGGTATGGAATCAATCAAACCCCTCGGAACACCAATGAGTCCTTCATGCAAGCTGGACAAAGATGAAGAAGGTAAGAAGGTTGATCAAAAATATTATCGAGGTATAATCGGATCCCTACTTTACTTAACTGCAAGTAGACCAGACATAATGTTTGCTGTTTGCTTATGTGCTAGATTTCAGTCTGAACCTAAAGAATCACATTTAATTGCTGTTAAAAGAATACTAAGATACTTAAGTGGAACAAAAAATGTAGGTTTATGGTATTCTAGAGACTCAACATTGAACTTAATTGCATATACTGATTCTGATTATGCTGGATGTAAGTTAGATAGAAAAAGCACAAGTGGTGCATGCCAATTCTTAGGAAGTAACTTAATCTCATGGTTTAGCAAAAAGCAAAATTCAGTTGCATTATCAACTACTGAAGCTGAATATGTTGCAGCTGGAAGTTGCTGTGCTCAAATCCTATGGATTAAGCGACAACTTGAAGACTATGGTATCACACTTGATAAAACACCTATAAATGTGATAACACAAGTGCAATTAATCTAACAAAAATCCAATTCAACATTCTAGAACAAACATATTGAAATTAGATATCATTTTATAAGAGAACATGTTGCCAATAATGAAATTGTCTTGATTATGTGAATACTGAAGATCAATTAGCTGATATATTTACAAAACCCTTGAGTGAAGAAAGATTCTGTTATCTTAGAGGAGAGTTAGGGATTTGTGATCCATTAGAATGAATTTGAAACCCCTAAGGAAATTTTATCTAAAATTCTTTCAAATCCTTGATCTTTAAGGAAATCTTATCTAGAATTCATATCTAATTGATCTATTAAAATCCAATGATTATTTTATCAATTTTTATGATCATTATCCGGACACATTTCAGATTATCTGAAACTTTATGTTTTTTGCTCTGAAATGGTCTCGGAGCCGACTCGGTGAGTATCGGAGTCGACTCCATGTTTCTACTGAAACTCTAGAGTCGACCCCTTCTCTGCGCGAGTCGACTCCACTTCGGGATAGTTTTCTGTGACTACCCGGAGTCGACCCCTCGCTTTGCGGGAGCCGACTCGAAGTGGTCCCAGGTCGATTTATCTAGGGCAGAGTCGACTCGCCGCTCATTTCTATCGTCTCAAATCAAATACTCTCTCCAAAATTTTTCCTGACCTCCAAATCCTCAGAAATCCCTGATTAACCCTTCCAATAGATCAAATGGCCCCTAAAACCCGTGGATCTAACCTTGGTGCGGCCGGAGTAAAAGGAAGAGGGCGGTGAGGAAGACCGTGAGGCGTCCCGCTCGTGAACCTTCACCGAGCTTGGATTCAACCTCATCTTCTTCGACTCCTAGTGCTTCTCCCTCTACGGCTCCATCTCAGGTAGATAGACTTGCCGATAGAGTGATAACAACCGGGAGGAAAGTCGATTTTGAATTATTTGAGGCCGAAGGATTTCTTGTGGGGAGGCAGTTGATTGAGATGGGTTGGGAAGAAGATTTGTTCTTTAGATTGTCCTACCTACCCAGCCTAGTCAAGGAATTTTATAAGAATCTATCTAGAGGAGACAATGGACTTGTAAGCATTGTTAGAGGAAATAGAATTTCAGTGACAGTGGATTTGCTTTCAAGATTGTTGGATCTTCCAGTGTCGGGTACATCTACTTTTTCTTCTGAAGATAGAAGCCCAGCTCTATCTAGACTGCTTAACAGGGAGATTGTTGGTTTTGAAGAGGTCTTTGCTAATCAATTATCCTTAGAATTGAGACTTCTCCACAATATTTGTAGTAGAATCCTATTCCCCAAGATTGGGAGATTTGACTATGTTTCAGAAAGAGATATATTTGTAATGGATGCAATAGTAACTGGTAAACCCATTAATCTTCCAAGCATGATATTATGGTACATTGCCGATTGTGGAGCAAGAGAAAATCCAGTTTACCCTACGGCATGATTCTTACCAAAATATTTCAAAGCCAAGGGATTGTCATATCAGATAGTGAGCCAATGAGGAACTTAAGACATACCGATTTCTACAGTTTGGCCACTATACAAAGAATGGGTTTTGTGAAGAAATGGCAGATGGGAAAGGAAAGGTTTGATGGAAGATAGAGCCGTGGACATTGAGGCACCGGGACCGTCAGTCAGACATTCTTCCTGTACCTCCGAGCTCTCCTATTCCTGCTCCAGTCCCTTCCCCTGCTCCGTTGTTTGATCATCATCATCTTCGTCTGTTGGTTTCTCAGAACTTCAGTTAAGGCAGCTTAAAGGTCTTCTTGATGATCAGGCAGATAAGTTGAAATCAGAGTTTGAAAACAAGTTTATGAATCTCAAGAAACTCTTTACTCTTTGGATGATCGGATCACCAAGATAGAATCAACCCTTAGCAATTCATCTGAGTCTTTAAGTGGAGACCTAAAGAATATCTTTGAAGAACTTAAAGACGTCTGTGGAGATGGTGAAACATATGCAAAATGCAATGCTGAACTCCAAGATAAAATATTGACTGCTTGCACTTTTGTTGATGAGAGACTGAAGGATTATGTAAGATACAAACAGATGGAATGAAAAATATTATAGATCACTTAACTAGGATTGTAAGGACTCACTTTTGATGTATTAGATACTTAGTCCTTTACAATGTAATGAAGTTCATATTATGTTTTACATTTTGATACTTTGATGTAATGAAAAGTCTATTTTGAATGCTCAATGTAATCTGAGTTTAAATGTATTTCTCCTTTTATCAATGAATCTCAGATTTTGTTAAATCATATCTTGAATGAATGAATGAATGATTATGTTTGATGCATCTCTACCTTTTTGTTGATAACAAAAAAGGGGGAGTTTTATAGTTTTATAACTGTATATGCATATGGGAGAAATTATTAATCAAATGATATTAAAATGAATGAATGAGATAAATATTGAATGAATGGGATATTTATTGAGTTTCATAGGGGGAGCTACCTCATTCAGGGGGAGCCTAGCCTAACTATGAAAATAAAATAAATTCTTTAATCAATCATGCATAAACTCAATGTTTTTGTCATCATCAAAAAGGGGGAGATTGTTGGGGAGATTGTTGAGAAATGTTGCCCCAATCTTATTGATTGATGATGATACCAAAAGCCATGAGTATATTAAAAGATGCAATGAGTTTATTTACATGAGCAATGAATTTATTTAGAACAATGAATGAGAATGTTAAGTATAACTTTAATCAATTTGAAAGTAACTTCAAGCTCCATGTTTAAGCTTTCAAAAAGAAATTTTATACTTCATATTTAATCAATGAGTTTTTGGAACATTTCTTGAATTGATTCCTAATGACAATTTTATTATATTCAAGTCAAAAAATTGATTTAAAATAATCTGGAACGAATTTCAAGTCAATCAGAAAATTCTCTGATTTTTGATACGTTCCGGAGCCGACTCTAGAGTTTCAGAGTCGACTCCACTCAGTATACAGAAATGACTGTCTTCACGAGTCGACCCCTGTGATTTCATGAGTCGACCCCCGATTCTGTCGAGCCGACTCCATGACTGTGTGAGTCGACTCCGCTCAGACACCAGAGGAGTTTTTTCTGAGCACTTCGCGAGTCGACCCCAACTTTTCATGAGTCGACCCCCGACTGTCAGGAGTCGACACCTTATTTTTGATGAGTCGACCCTTTGACTTTCTGAATATTTCTATTTTTGGTATCACGACTTCGAGCCGACTCACGGAAAGCAGGAGTCGACTCCAGCAAATCTGGGCGAGATTTTTCTGAATGCCAACTCAGCGTCAACGGTAAGATTTTTAATCAACGGCTATATTTCTTTGTTTCTAACGGCTATATTTTTGCAGAATCTATAAATAGAGAAGCCGTTTTCAAATCAAAGAATAGAATAGACATCAAATCAAGAGAGAAATCTTTCAGAAAAAGAGAAAAACATAGCATCATTTGAAAAAATCCGTGATTCAAAATAGAGTGAAAGAAAAAGTGTGAAATCAAAGGAAGCTCCTTCTGTGCTCAAGCTCAACAATCCAAGGAAGCTTCAGAAGAAAATCCAAGAGCTATTCAAGAGCATCTCAAGTGATTTTCAACACTTCAAAGAAAGAGGAAAAAGCTCAAATCAACTCCAACGTACAGTCCGTGAAGAATCCGAGCTGAGGCCCGATTCTACACTTCAAAGGAGTTGAGGAAAGAAGAAAAGAAGAAAAGCTCAAAAGCCAACCAACTGCAAATCAGGCTTTTCTAAACTTTATTCTTATATTGTTTATCTGCTCATTAAGGAGCTTTGTAACTGAAAAACAATATTTCTATTCTTTGTGTCTAGTTCAATCTGGGGGATTGAACTAGTTGAGGTAGTCTTACCTCGGTACAAGCTTGGTAAAGCTTGTGTTAGGGTTTTGTGCTGGTGAGCCCTTGAAAACCAGCTGGGTTCGTTGTGATCCTGGAAAAACAACAAGTTTGAGTTGTGAGCTTGTAAAACAACTCGGCTGTAATTAAGGAAGATTATAGTGTGGACCCAAGTGAATCTTGGGAGTGGACGTAGGTGTTGGATACACGAACCACTATAAAATCTTGTGTTTGTCGTGCTTCATTGACTCTTTCTCTATCTCTATTTTATTCACTGCACTTGTATTCACATTGCATTTGCCTTATTCTTCTTAAGCAAACTATTTTAAAAGGCTAATTTTTTAAAGAACCAATTCACCCCCCCCCCCCTCTTGGGTTATCATCTGGGCCAACACGGGCGATCACACTAGTCTGGTGTGAGTCATCCCAGATACATCAGAATATAAAATTTGTGACAAAACAGGAGGGCAGGGGTCACTACTACTCCATATCCTAAATCCCACATGCTGTGCCACAACAGCCGCCACCCAGTCTGCCACCAATTGGCTTCACGAAAAACATGACGAATCTGGGCAGTGTCAACTTCCTGAAGCATAGACCATATAACCTTGAGAATCAGATTAGAGGATGCTTCGAAAATACTCTCCTTTCGCAACCACTGAATAACTATCATGGAATCGCCTTCAATCACTAGTCTCTGGGCTCGAAGAGTCTGAGAAGCGTAAGAAATACCTGCCAAGCAGCATAAAGCTCAGACGTAGGGACAGAAGAATCCAGGGAGCCGAATCCCAGCCGCCAACATATCACCCTGAGGCCCATGGATAATGAAAGCCGAACCAGCCAATCTACCATGAACACTCCCATCAAAGTTGATTTTGACAAACCATGGAGGAGGGGGCTCCTAGGAAATGAAAACCGTACGACGTTTGCTGTCGAAACAGCAGGGGAACCCCAGAGGCCAGATATGTCAGAACCAACTGATAGAGTAGCACGGGCACAATCAGCGGATAAGGATCTGATCTTCCTCACCAGCCGCTGAGGAGATATAAAGTCCTCAGAAAAAATAATCTGGTTCCTAGATAACCAATATGGTAGGCCGTGGCCGCCCAAAGACCCCGAGTATGCTGAGAAGCCATCCGAAGATCCTGAAAAAAGAGGAGACGAGGGGAACCAAAAGCATCCGCTCTACAAGCATAGCCCACCAGGTGCCATATCTGACTAGCTCTAGGACATATGAATATCGCATGGTCTGTCGACTCATCCTCCGAGGCACACAGGGGGCAGGTCGGCTGGATAGAGACTCCTCTACGAGAGAGCAGGGCACATGTCGGGAGGCGGTCCCAAAGAAGTTTTCCACAGAAAGAGCTGAACTCTAGGAAGAGTGGGGAGCGACCATATCCAAGCAGCATCCTTCGTTGCCTGGGACTGAGGCCTGAATATCTTCATCAAGTCTCTGAAAGGGGCCCTAGAGAGGGGATCGCTGCCATAGCCTAACATCAGCCGAGGGAGCAGAGATAAGAGGAATGGATAAAATCAGCTGAGAGAGTTCCTTTCCAAACAGATTGGTCACCAAAGGGATATGCCAGGAGGGGGGATCTGATGAGATTAGATCCTTAACCCTCAGATCGGTGGAAACATCAGTACTGAAAAATGAGGGCCATCGGGATAGAGGGAGCTTAGAAATCCATGAATCCTGAATAGCGTCAATACAATGGCCATCACCAATCATCCAAGAGGTATTCTTCATGATGGAGTCTCCAAACTGGCATACCTCCTTCCAAAAAGAAGAGCACCCCCGGGGCAGCATAATATACTCCCCTACCTTCCAATCACCATATCTCGCCCGCATAACAGAGCTCCAAAGACATTGCGGCTCTAGGAGGAAACGAGAAGCATGTCTGGCCAATAAGCTTGATGCCTAACCTTCAGGGATGGGATCCCGAGACCTCCTTCTTGAATTGGCATACATATAATGTCCCAAGATATGAGATGAGTACCGTGCTCGTCTTGTATAGATGCCCATAAGAAATCTCTAAAGCATCTCTCATCCTCCTTAAGCAAGTAGTTGGGATAGCCACATTTGAAAGCATATAGAGTGGAAGGGATGAAAGAACCGACCGAACAATGATAACCCTAGCTATCATAGATAAGCCAGTAACATGCCACCTTCGATACGCTGTCGGACCCGCCTCTCAAGATCTGCAAAATCAGCACAACGAGGACGTTTGCCAGTCATGGGGATCCCCAAATACATAAATGATCAGTCTGAGTAGAGATACCCAGCCGATTGATGATATCTTCCTGATAGATCTGGAAGTCTTTGGGCTGAAACAGATAGAGGACTTCTGAAGGTTGACCTTTTGACCCGAAGCCTGACAATAACTCTGAATAATGGAATCAAAGGATGCGGCATTATCAATAGAGGCCTGACCCAGGAGGATACAGTCATCAGCAAACAAAAGATGAGAGATAGAAGGGCCCTCATCCCCTATCTTAAATGGGACAATCCTCTGATATTGCTGAGCCTGGTGGAAAGCACGAGACAGATCATCCACAGCCAATATGAACAAGAGGGGGGATAAAGGGCACTCTTGGCGTAATCCCACAGAGGAGTGGAAGAACTCAGTCATTCCCCCATTGATGATCAAAGAGAAAGAAGGCCTTTGGATGCAAGCCATCACCCATTCAATAAATGTCTCATCAAAACCGAACTCCTGAAGAGAGCGATACAAGAAGGTCCAGCTCAATCTGTCATAGGCTCTCTCCATATCAAGCTTGACAGCCATAAGACAACTTCTAGCAGGGGCTTTATGGAGATCGTGCATAAATTCCTGAGTGATGAGAATATTGTCCGAAATAGACCGCCCTATGATAAACACCCCTTGTTCCTCTGAGATGAGACGGGGAATCACAGCCCGGAGGCGGCTGGCTAAGAGACGAGCACAATCTTATACAAAGTAGTGCATAGACTAATAGGCCTGAAATGCTGAGGGAGAGAAGCATCAGAGCGCTTGGGAACTAGAGTAATAAGAGTCCTATTCCAATCCTCAGGAATGCTCTTAGATTGGAAGACATACTGTATCGCCTGAACCACCTCCTGCCCGACAATATCCCAATAGTGACGGAAAAAGAAAGGTGGGAATCCATCCGGCCCCAGGGCCTTATTTGGACCGAGCTCCCAAACGGCCTGGTGAACCTCCTCCGCATAAATCTGCCTGACAAGTCTGGCGTTATCTGAAGAGGGCACCTTCCTGAATCAGATACTGGAATAACCGGAGCTCTATCACCACTAGAATCAGACCATATAGACTGGAAGAAGTGGAGAAGCTAGGACCGGATAGAATTAATATCCTCTTGATAATTCTCCTCAGCATCAGCCAACCTTCGAATTCTGTTAGCAGCACGTCGCTTCAGAGTAGCATGATGGAAGAACCTGGTATTACGGTCCCCTTCGTTGATCCACTGAACCCTGGATCTCTGCCTCCAATATAACTCCTGCTGGCGAAGAAGGGAATGATGTCGAGCAAGGTTCTCTCACAGCAAGGAGAGATCAGAATCCAACAGATAACCATCCTGGTCCTCCTTCGACTGAAGGGCACATATAACAGCTTCGGCCTGCTCAACTTGCCTGACCAGATCCCCAACCTCCAGACGGTTCCATCTAGACAGTCTACGTCTGGCCAACATAAGACGGCGAGATAACCTATAGGCAGCATGACCCCTAATAGGGAGATGCCAAATATGAGAGATGATAGTCCGGGCTGCAGAGTGGACCGTCCAGAATCGTTCGAATTTGAACTGTTTCCTCTGCTGTAAATCAGCCTCCAAGGAAATCAAAATAGGACAATGATCCGAGGCGATCCTGGGGAGGTGAGTAACAGAGGCAGCAGGGTACATATGGAGCCATTGAGCAGTGGCTAAAGCTCTATCAATTCTCTCCCATACCCGCGCCGTCCCCTGCTGGTTATTACACCAAGTAAATTGGGGCCCCGAGTACCCCAGATCCATCAGCCCAGAAGACCCGATAAATGACCTGAATTCAGTAATATCAGCGGAGCTGGTGACTCTATGACCCCCTCTCTTCTCACTGGCCTCGGTAATACAATTGAAGTCACCAGCAATGATAGAAGGAGTCCCTTGAGCAAGCAGGGAAGACAGCTCAGCCCAAAGATTCCGCCTCTCTCTGTAGTCTGTACTGGCATAGACTGCCGATAGCAACCAGGGGGCAGAAGTCCCTTCAGAAACAACAAGGCCAATCTGCTGATTACAATGATGAAATGCATCAATCGTGACAGCCGAGTCACGCCAAATAGCCAAAATGCCTCCAGACAGACCCTCAGCCTCAACCGCATAAGAAGACCAGGACCTGGCAATCTGCCTCCGAAACCGCACCAAACTGTCTCCCAACAACCTGGTTTCTAACAGGACACATATATCAAAATTATGAAGCTGTACCAATCTACCAAAAGAGGAACGGAATGAGGGCTTATTAGCCCCTCTAACATTCCAGATTAGGATCTTTATAATATTATTTGGAGGTAGTTGGGACAACCACCTGATCCTCTAACATCAAACTATCCGAATGGTGCCTTAAGACCCCAATCGAACCACATCATTCTGAATAGTGCAATCTTGCGGACCTCTGGTTCAGCATCACTGTTAGGTGACCCCTGGCCCAAAAGCATTGCAGAAGGTGGCTCACTCACTCGGTCTACTGGACTATCTGAGATGACCGTCACCTCCTCCATACCAGAAACTTGGCCACAAGAGGGCAGGGGCAATCCAAGTGGAGAAGGAATGAAATCCACTCTACAATTGGCCATTTTGCCCTTGCCTTTCCCTTTTCGCTTATCCAACTTGGGGATTGACCTGGGAGGCAGGCAATCAGCTGGTCTCGCCCGCTTGAGGGGGCCCGAGACCATAACATAGTTCTCCTCATGGCCACCATCATTGAAACCAAATCCAAAGATGCAAATGGATTATCATAACCAGCTTGGGGCTTCACAAATTCAGAGGATCCACTCGTTTTATACTGCAGTTTCTTCATTTCAGCCTTCTTAAAATCGGCACATTGGAAAACCGGCACGGCCACCAGAGGGGAAGAAACCATCTCCCCTTCCTCCAAAACCAGCACAGACTTTCCTTTAACTGGGCCCTTCAAGCCATCATCCTCCTGGAGACCTGGCTCGACCACAGAAGCATCGCCAATCTTCCCTCCCACCATAGCTTGCTGGGTAGAAACTGACTTCATAGAACCAGGGGGCGGCGACGGCTCTGTTTCGGCAGAACCTTCCATCCATTCTTTAGGCTCGAATCCGTTGCACTCGGCCGGGGAATGAATCAGGAACAAAGGCATTAGAAGAAGGCACGCCCGAAGAAGAAGCTGGCTTACCCGGAGGAGCTACAGGAGGTCTTCGTTGACGAACCGCAGCCAACCACGGACCAAAGGCGAAGCTGCCGTCTGATCCATCGTTCTTCGCCATGGCCTCCACCGAGCAAGGACCCTCCAAATGCAAGGATCCACATTTCGGGCAGAACCCTTTGAAAGCTTCATAGGCGAATTGCTGCCAGAAGGGTCCCGAAGTCCCTGGACTCTGATCCCTGGCCGGAGGGGGCAGCAAAGATCGACTCTGACCGCCACTCTGGCGAAACACCCCCTATTTTTGGCCAAAGTCGCAGTATCCGCACAGTA
The DNA here is from genome assembly GCA_900491605.1 of Calamus simplicifolius. Classification (NCBI taxonomy): domain Eukaryota; kingdom Viridiplantae; phylum Streptophyta; class Magnoliopsida; order Arecales; family Arecaceae; genus Calamus; species Calamus simplicifolius. The sequence goes on along the minus strand of UESW01002109.1, from coordinate 206,510 downwards.
GAAGACCCCTGCTTGCTCCGAAATTGCTCTGAGAGTGTCCACCTTCCAGAACTCCATAGGAAGGTTGGGCAACCTCATCCAAACCAATGCCGAAGAAACGGAATTGTTGGCCGGGAAGAATTCTGAATGCCAGGCTTCAGTCGCTATTATCTATCCGTTGATCACCCACGGCCGATTGAGGACCAACTCACAGGCTGCCGGATCTTCAAAACGGAAGATGCAGCAGCGAAACGCCAAAGAGACAGGGACGATTGCTCCAGAAATCCCTGCACGTCTGAATTCCCGAGATAAGCTTCGATCGGCACCCACTTGCTGAACGATCGGGCCAGGACAGCACAGTGCAGCCATCCCCATCTCATCTTGCAGCTTCGACTCCGGAATCCGCACGACCTCCGAAATCTGGCCTCCAAGCTCGCCACCTCCGTCGGAGAGGGGGACGATGAAACCCAGGCAAACCCATTCTCCGAAAACCGACTCCTGGACGATCGATCCGCCATACTCCCATCAGAAGCCATTGAGAGACAGAGGGAGGGGNGACTAAATTTTAAAGCATATAATACCTTAATCTCAAAATCTATTGATGGGGATTAAAAAGCTATTGGTGGAGTTCAACGAAAGATACACATTCTTTAAATTGCTTCAATGATGAGCAAACCCCTTTACCTGGATAATCTAACAAAAATTTGAAGTTATGAAACTTTACAAGGGTATACATTCAGATCCATTTGAATTGTAAGGATCCTACCTAGCAGACCTTTACTTATGAAGGGATCCCTTTTTTTGGCTATAAATATGGGCATAGGACAAATGCACATCAATTCGCTATGCAAACTAAAAAGATCGCTATTATAGAACAAAATCTAGCACCTTCAAAAGCCTTTATCAATATGTTTATGAATTTTTAAGGTGATTAAATGTATTAAGTATGGCCGGCTATTAGACGACAACAAACTTTTTCATTAGAACAAGGAGGGTATATGCAAACTCATAAAATATAAATAAAAACAAATAAATAATACACACACTAGACCATTTCAAAGACATTAAACAGCCCTCGATTCAAATAATTCAGAATACAAAGTTTCATAAGCATTTAAAAGAAAGGTTTTTTTTTCTTTATTAGATGATATAATTTTTTTCCTTTTCCTTTTTACCTTTTTTTCTTGTGTTATACAATCCTTTGCTTGTATTTCAAAAGAGCCGTGTGAGTTCAATTTGCTTCGTAAAAGTTAATTTTTTCGGAGGAATGATAAGGATTATGGATCAATTCATAGATTTAATTCTTTAAATTAGAAAGAAATGAAGGATTTGTTTTATCATTTCTATGAGTATAATATTTTGATTATGTTATTGTTTTATTGGAGTTATTATTATGTAATCAAAGATCTTACCATCTAAATATTTTCGAAATTCAAAGACTAGGATTTAAATATATGACTCCACAATAGAGTAAATTCAACCGAGTCAAACAAAAACTTCATGGACTTGATACATTAAAAATCACTCCAAAATTTAAACTTCATTCGAAAATTAAATATAAAAGGCAATAGCTCATATGTCCCATAAACATCTGCTTGTCTTCCATCGCTCTGCACCACTTATTATGACACTAATCTTACAAAAAAATTATTCACATGGGTAATAGATACTGGAACTCAGAATCATAAGGCATTATATCCACAATGTCAGATATTTTTCCATTATTTTTTCCTTTCACACACTCGACCATGGATTTCCTCAAAGACCAGGATGTCGGAAGCTGGTTGCATATCCAATCCACCAATGAATCAAGGTCCGCAGCAAAGTCATGCATGTTGGAGAACAAGAGATTTGAGATCATTAGCCTCTTGGTGGTGGTCACCACTAAGGAAGCCTGTAGGTACTCCAACTTGGATTTTTCCAACTCATTTAAGACACTATCAGCTGTGTATATTTTCACCTGCACATAAATTCCCAATCTATTATTGGCATGCTTTAGAAAGCAAGGATTATTTTGGGCCAATGGCTCGACGGTGCATGCCCAAAGTTTGTTAATTTGTTGTTATCATTCATTACTTGATAAGCTTTAGTTAACATAGGATAATTGTGAGCGATATTATGAGGTATGATATGTAGATGAGGTAAGAAGGTCATTAAAGGTATGTTTGATTTTTAAAAAATAGACATATTCCTTATTTTTTTTTTATAAATAATAAAAATCTTTAAAAATATGCTTAGTGAATGAAAATAATAACAATTTTTTTAGAAAATATAATTTAAAATGATAAAAAATTAAAAGAATCTAAAGATGTTTCATTATTTTTTAAAAAAAGAAAGTAAAAAATAAAGAACTTGACATCACTTTTATTTCCTTTCTTTTATTTTAAAAAATAGAAATATAAATCATTGTAAAAATATATATTGGGTTATATTATTTTTGCTTTTCTATTTTTAAAAGCAACTTCTTTTGGAGTCTAGGACAACTGTTTGAGAAACTAATATTATATATTACTAATATAATAATATATAATATATATAATATATATTATATTATAATATATAACATATTAATATTATACTTATAATTATCAACATATTATATATTACCATATCAATAATAATATATTATTATCTTAATATATAATTAATATTATATTACTAATACATTAAATATCATATATTATAATATAGTATAAATATATCATATATATTCTAGTATTATAATATTATATTATAATATAATTTATATAAGATATTATATTATATATATTATATTATATATATATTATATATATTATTATATATATAATATTGTACGGTAGAATTTGGCGATATTTTTTTATTTGCTCTTTTAAAAGGCATTGTTTATAATGAAAACACTTATAGAAAATAATTTTTATTTTTACTCACCAAATAATTTTTTAGACATTAGACATCAAAAATAAAATTGTTTTCAGAAAATAAAATTAAAAAAAAAATAATATTTTTGGAAACCAAATGCAGCCTAAATGTTTCATCAAAATATGTTCTACATAAAAGATGGCTCTAATTAAAACATTCAAGTTATAAAGTGGTTTTTCGTAGGTGTTACTAATGTCATGGTTAATCTCACTATTAAGTATTAATGATGGGAGAAAATATGCTTACAGCTGGAGAAGATTTACTCCCGCAACTTAATGCAAATATAACATTAGGCTCTGAGTGTTCCAACCCATAAATATTCCACATGGCTTCTTCTTTATCATCCTTCTCTCCTTTCCAATGGTCCTATTCAAAAAAGTCATGCACACATTGTACATTAATTTTCTAAAAATACATGAGGCTTTACTTAAAGATTCTAAAATGATAAGCTTAAGATCAGCTATGAAAAATTAAACTTAAAACACTTACCTCTTTCATGCTTGATGGTCGTTTTAGAATAAAATGTTCTATCGCTAAAGCATTAAGTTTGTTGCCTCCTATATTAAGCACAACCTAAACAACAAAAATGGTTTTTAATGACAATCGTTTAAAAATTTATATATAGCAATCAAATGAAATATAGTGACGCATGCTTTGAATACCTTATTTTTCAAATCAAGTACCTTCTCTGGATTTGAAGGCAAACCATGTTCTAAGAATCCCTAAAAAGGCCATAAACATACATTATAGGTTAGATAATGCTTTGATAAAGATCTTTAACTAATATTTAGAATGAGTTAAAAATGGTTGTAACCATACTATACATGCATGACACAGGTGTTGTACATGTTGATCCAAAATGCTAGTTTCTGATGGTGGGTCAAAAATCTTAAGTCCACCTCTCGGAGACCGTTCAATAACACCCTAAAAAATAAGTTAAAAGAAATTAGAATTGCTATCATAACACAAAAAATGAATATATGAAATAAATTATTATGTAATGCAAGCTCTAGCCCTACAATAACTAACTAGGCTTAATTTTATAAGAATCTATAAAAAAAAGATACAAAATGATAAATGATAATTCTTAATAAGTGCTAATTTAAATCATTTAATATTATAAGTCAAGATGATAGTTACCTTAGTTGGTTCAATAAAGGAAGCGAATTTGATATGTCCTTTAAATCCAAAGAACTTAATGTGAATTTAACAAGATTCTTATAAGGACCAATATCTCTCGAAATAGAACCTTCAATCTCAAAATTCCATAGGGATCTTGCTGCCTTTTCTCTCTGAGTGCTTGCTTTCAAATTCATGCTACCATTAATTCTAAAGCTTCCGGATCTTAAAAATGAAATGTTGGACCTCGATAAATTCCCTGATTTTTCTAGCTCCACAGCTCGAGAAGTTCTTATTAACCTTAAAAAAATGCAAATCAAGCATTTCATAATTTTCTCAGATAATTTGTTTGGTTGGTACTTTTGATACTCCTTATCTGATGACTTTGCAATGAAAAAAGGTTCCTGTAAGAACTTGAGCAATGTATCTGCATCAACATTTGATGCCTGAAAAATGAATTAAAATTAAAATTAGCCATAAAAATATTAAAAAAATAATTTGCAATAAGTCATAACATAATAATAAAATATGTTTGGATGTATGTCTATCTTCCTTTTATCCTTTTTTTTATTTAAAAGACATTTATATTGTAGCTGAACGTAACACTGTGAACTAAGAGAAATTGAACTTACTCTAATTGTTGGATGTCTTGGGGGCAACTTAGGTATAGATGCCTTCTCGATCGCTCCACTTTTCATCAAAACTCTCTCTTTTAATTCCATCACCTTCTGATTTCCCTTTTGTCAATCTTAACCATACTTTTGGTATCTCCATCATTAGTGAAACCATGGATTAAATAGTCCCCTTTTATTGCTTGATTTATGAAGAACATTGGTTTGGTTTCCATTGCAACCTTCTCTGCATTACTTTAGTATTTAAAGCTCGAGCAGGAGACATTGGTGGATGGCCAAGATATGAAACTGCATTAGCATTTATTTGCTTATAATCACTAGACATTGAAGTCTCTTTTATTTGAGCCTCTTGTTCATTGCTTAAACCTTGTTGGATTTTATTCACTTCATTTTCAAGACGAGCTATCTCTTCTTCCACCATTACAAATTCGGCTAGAAGTTCTTTTGCCTGTGTAATTTATATATAAAATGATTAGTAGCTAGTTAATTAAAAAAATTAACCTTTCTAAAGATAAAAAGAAAAGCAACATGCATAAGACAACAAGCAAGTTCTAAAGTTGAAATAAATTCTATAATATATATAATGATATTTTAAGTTAGCATATATAATTCACTTACTTGATATAATTGCCAAACTATGAGATCATAACTCTACTTAGATAATTATGTATGGCATAATTATTATAAAGACTTTATTTTTTCTCAAAAATGAAACTATGTCATGCTTTGGATAATTGTGGAAGGTTTTCAGAGGTTTAGAAAATTTAAAATATAGTAAGTTATATGATATTAATGCAAAATTAATATGAAGGTTGTTAACTTTAATTCTTGGAGCATATAAGTTGTTAAAATATTTAATAATTTGGTTCATTATGATACTTATTACGCATACCACACCTAGGTATTGATACATATTAATGTTTGATATAATACAATGGCTCAACTAACTTGGCTTTATGTCATACTCACCATATTATTTTGTTTCGAGCTATAACATGGCTAGGCATGAGGAAAAAGGCCTCTTGACTTTGTATAGATGTGAAGTATGTACTATATTATATTAAACATATTATATCATATCAATAAAGTATCAATCCAATATCTAATATTAGAATATTATTCTTATTTAGTAATATATTAAACATTTGTTTACAAAACACTTTAAGAGAAAAAGGCATTGAAATGTTGCTCTACTCTTTAGCAATATTAACTTCATAAGAAAAAAAGTATTCAAGAAAAACAAAATATTCCTTTCAACTACAAATATTTTCTATAATTAATTTATAAAAAACTGTACCATTAGCTTCTACCATAAATCACAGCCGCCTCCTATTATAATTTAAATAAATCTTTCATTTGACTCATTTAAATAATTATAGCCTTTGCAAAGATAATTATCAATTGTTTATAAAAAAATAAAGTGCATATGTTAGAGAAAGTATATTGGTCCCAAAAAATTACTTGATATATATATATATATATATATCTTCAAATTATATAATAAAAGTTAGTGGTTTGACGCATAGTTGACAAATGAATTAGATACATTTACTAATACTTAATGATACCAAATGGGTAAAAGTATTATAATTTTAGGATTTATTGTATGGCTTAGCTTCAACTTTGACAACTTAAAGATTGGCAAACCAAAAAAAAAAAAATAATTTGAAATAAAGAAAATTAAGACCACATAATAACTTATTGGCAAAGCACCGTCATTATGATAATTATATAAGTTAGAGTCTAGTTATTATAACTACCAAAATTTTAAATCTTATGGTATAATGGAATCTTGGTATCTTCGCAAAATGGCATACTCTGCAATGCCATCTCATCTCGATAGCTTCTATTGTCTAGTATCTTGAAAAGTACTTATCTCTCTCATTCTTTCTTTATTTTTTTCTTATTTTATTTTGTTCTTTATTTATTTTTTTTTCTTTTTCCTCTTCTCTAATATTTTCTTTTATTTATTTCTTTTCTCCTCATCCTCCTCTGTTCTTCTTTCCTTGTATCTTTTTCATCTCCTTTCTCTCTTTTTTTTTTCTTTCTTCTTTCTTCCTCTATCCTTTTTTATATTTTCTTTTATTCTTCTTCCATCCTTCTTCTCCCCTTGTTTTTCCTTATTCTTTTCCTTTACAGATGGATTGTAGAGTTTTACCTCTATTTTCACACAATAAGATCATTACGACGCCTTATATTCTACTAAAGATTAATACCTTGATGATTATCATTTAAACAATAAAAATCATGCACAACTAATATTTTAAAGGCTTCAGATTTGGTACCATTGAACTCTTGGTGCATTACTATATGAAACTTCTTTTTCTAAAAACTGATTACTATCTTTTTTTTTTTTTGGAGGGGTGGGGGAGTCTTTTAGGTTGCTAACCAACATCCTAAATTAATGAGATAAATTAGGTTAAATTTTAGGAGGATAAAGAAGTTCCTAAATCATTGAATCAAAACTAAGATTAAGTTTATCATATTTTTTTCGAGTTTTAATTAGTAGTGATTTTCTATACAGATCTTTTTTTTTTTTGAGAAATAAACAGCTTCTTTTCTATTATAAAGAATATCTTCCATATCTAATGCCACAACAATATTTGTTGATTATAATTAATTTTGATTTGCTTTGCAGATTCATGGTTGGTCAGAAATATATCTATTTGGATTCTAAAGTTGCCTCACTCTTCTAGGACAGATGAGTAGTTTAAAAGATAAAAATACCTTTTTTGGAAGGAAGCTTGGAATATGAAGGATGGGTCTTGCAGCTTTAGGGAGTAGAGCGCGTTCTAAAATTTCATGCACTTTCTCCTCATCATTCAACATTTTTGAAGTTGAGCCACCTACAAATACATCATTTTTTAAAAAAAATCATGACTCCAAAACAAACATAAACCACATCCAGAGGTCTAGATGTAACATCCTATGGGACTGCAAACTTAATCCTACTTTTCCAACAAATCTATGGTCTGAAATCCAGGTCTGTACAAAAATGTCCTAATTTATCTTTCTTATTTTCATATTTGGATAATATCAATCACTGGTCCCTAACAGGAAAGTTTCTTGCTTCTTACTCTCAAAAAAAAAAAAAAAAAAGAGAGAGAGAGAGAGGAGAAAAAAAAATAAAATAAGGAAAGAAATTAAGAAAGCAAGCAAGCTTCTGATTTGGAGACTACATATTGGCTTGGAGCAAAAGAAAAAAAAAGGGGGAAGCCAACCCAATAAAATTCAGTATTTTCAAATTGAATTCAAGAAGCCAGTTTACTTACTTGCAACAAGAACTTTCTATGTAATTAATCTCCACATTTTAACCATTCACAATTTTCACTTGGCCTTTGCAGGTTAAAACCACCATCATCACTCTGTATCAATGTAATGATTTATGTATAACTGTCGATCAATATTATGTGCAATATATTGTTGATAGCATCTATATTTTATATTATTTAATTTTTATTTTATGACTCATTCTCAAGTTTGTACCTGAAATTTTTTTTTTAAACCTGAATTTGCTCAAAAAATTCAAAAGATCAATATGATAAATATTCAATCCGATCCAATCCAAATTGAATCAAAATATATTAGACTTGGATTCAACTTCTAGCCTTGGGTCCAACTCAACTCACTGGCATCCACAGGTCACGGGAGGAGAATTAAGACATACTTTTCAAGCAAAGTGCGTGCTAGGCGCGTTAAATGCTCTGTTTCTCCCACTCGACCCCACATTGAAAGAAATGACCAACCACCTTAAATTCCTGGGTGTAGTTGTTGGGGCCACTTGTATCCCATTTGGGACCGATTTTGTGATGATATTGCTTTCCCAGCAATCAAACCTGGCGTTGTGTCCCATTCACAGCCATCAAACTCAGGGGGATGCGAGTGGGATTCCCAAGTTTGACAACAGACCAGAGTGGGGTAGGTGAGGTAGCAGCAGTTTGTTTCTCAACGTCAAGTGCAATCTCTTCAGGTCTATTTTTCGATTCTAACATTAATCTCTATACCATAGGTCTACATGCACAATGACCAACCTGAAATTAAAGTCAAAAAAGCTACTAAAAGTGAAAACTTTGATGGAACTTATGGAAAGCATCTCACCTCTTGTTCAAGTTCTTGCCTCCTCTGTTTCACACTCATGTCCTTCTTTCTCTGTATTTCCCAAAGGAAAAAGAAAAAAAAAATCATATAAATCACCAAAACTAATATGATCAATAATGTCAAGAGCTGAAACGCAATTGCTCTTTGGACCACTGATGGAAATTGAAATATATTGCATTTATAATCATGTGACAGGAAACAAACTCATCAAGTTTCAGTAGTACATCACCCCAAAAAATTTTGAAACACAACAAACAAAGCAATAAATAAAACACCGCAATGCCCACCTTTAATGCATTCTATATATCAAAACCAGCAAACATTCTTAAAAAAAACAATAACCAACTCCAGAGCATCTACACAGCATGGTACAAGTCAGACGCAAATGGATATCATGTCGCCCTTTCTCGTTCCTTTTCTTCTTTTTCTCTGTTTTTACCCATCGGGGGGCCATGTTCTGACAACAAAAATATAACGAGATGCGTGCAAGAGATGCAGGCACGGAGGAACTAGATTTGATCATGAGGTGCAGAACAGAACAAGAAGTATGATATAATAAATCTAAGCTTACCGTTCGGGGAGTGGCGGGAGACTTGGCCGGGCCGTGATTGCCGTGCGCCATGAGAGACGAAGGGAAGATCCGGCTCCTCCTCAGCCCAAAGCAGCACGGCGAGCAGTCGCTAAAAAGGCCAGGGTTGGGGCTGGGGTCGGTGTTGGTGAAGGGATTCTGGTGGGAGGGGGGGATGGAGCCTTGGGGAATAAGAAATTACGTTGGACTTAGGTGCCAGGAGAGGATGGGAGGGAGCTTTCACAGGGTTGGTTTCGGGTAAGGGGTCGAATAACCGCTTCACTCGAGCACGGGGCATCACGGGGGGACGGCGAAGGGAGAACTTTCCTTCGCTTCCAATCGTAGTAGCTGTGTGGGGTTTTGGCTTGTAATATAGTTTGATTGCTGGTGGTTATGCTAATATTTTATGAGCTATATTATATAAGATGAGTGCTACTTTTGGTTAAGGTATTACGTGCAATGGTTGGTACATTACCCAGACGTGTAGATTTGGATATCGCGGAATTTTGTGAAGCAGGATTTTAACTTGCAGTCCTTCATTTGATCATCATTTTATGTAATATATAGTCCCTAAAGCTAACATATTATACTTGTCCTGTGCGAGTGTTGTTTGGACCAGAGTCCCTGGCTTTGTCTACTTATGTTGGATTCTATATGCAGCATTGAATGTGTGCATAATTGAGGATAGAGTACTCGATGAACATGGGCTGATAGGTGGACCATGGCTCATCCTAGTGGCAACATCACTCCACATAGCAATTAAAATTCAGGACAGTGCATGGCATGACGCTGATCCGCAAGAAATTATTGCAATCGAATTTGGTTGATGTTTCCTGTTGGCGGCGAGGCACCAAAGCGTGACATGAGGCGGGAGTCATTCAGAGCTTTTATTGTGCGTCCGTGGGACGGCAGGGGATCAACAGTGTGGAACAGCTACAGCCTCTGGCACCGGCTTGGGCGAGGTACAAACAGTTCTTGGAGGGGTGAGGGCGCGACTTGGAAGCCTACTAACCGGACGCTTTAGTTGTAATGCGGTGGCACGAAGGTCCTCGACGAAGTTGCAGAGAGAGACAATGGTCAAAGTAAAAAATATTTTTCTTATTATATTTATTTGAATCTCTGCCAAATCTAATTTAATTAAATTCGCATGGAGTTACGGTAACAGTGAAAGGCATGACTTTCTAATTTTTGAAAATAGCCAAAAGGAAAAATTATTTGTTTTCATTTTATAAAAAATGAAAATACTTTTTAAAAAGAAAATAAAACAATAGCACGATATTTTTTTTATCTCGTTTTTTTTTTTTTTTGATTTCGTTCTTAAAAATAAAAAAAGGAACAAAACAAATGCCAGACTGGCTTGGAAACTGCTGTCTCTATCGTACATCCATGCTCTCCGTCCGCTCCCCTGTCATGATGGTGGCAGTTCCGATATTCTCTGCTAGAGAACTACGTACGGTCTCTTACGACAGCACAATAGCACATTCATTTTAGGGGGAAAGCACCGGCTAGCCTACCATTCATCGCAACCACCAAGTCTCAGAAGATATAAAGCACTCGACTATAGTGAACATAGTTGGCATCTTCTCGCGTGGAACCGTAGAGAAGCAAGGCTCCAAAATGTGTTAATGGATTTGCCATTTGAAATTGACCAAATAAACATAACGATGCCTTCACGCTGTAGAGCTTCAGACGGTGCCTTGCAAGCATTCCCAGTCATTATGAAACCCGTATATGGTAAATAATATGGACCGCCACATTGAAGGAAGGGAAAGGAGCAGAAGTCCGAAGCACCTGCCCTTGGGACTTGGGAGTTCATAGAAGTGCGCATACTTCGTAATTTTGGTTGCAGGAGATTCGCTCAAAGTCTTCTGCAATATTTGGCGGTTATCCAAATTCTGCCTCTCTTCACAATTCGCCAGAGGTGTTATTTTAAAGGAAAAGGTCTCGCCTATATACCTAACAAAATATATGAGCTAGGAGATTTATGGAGATCCTCTACCTACGGTTGCAAAGGATGTCAGGGATATAATCTCCAAAGAGAGTTTATTATTATTATGAAGAAGTTGGGCTACACAATTAGGTCCACATATCAGTAGTTTTTCAATTTTGAGGCTTGTCTCTCCGCCACAAAGAGTGCAGCAAAGCAAAAAAATCAAAACCTGACTTAAACCAGCATGGTAAGTTGGAAACATCCTGACAGGTCATGCCATGCTCAAGCTTACACGAATGATAAACAAGCTAAGCTCAAGTAATAGAGACAATTATGTGCTCATAAATTTAATGCAATGGAATACTACCACAACAGCAGAAGCAAAATTTTAATCCCAAACTAAATTTAATGGAAACGAGTACAATTTTTACCTCTATGAAATTTATTCAGACTACGAAGAGTTTTCCACGTTCAGCCCGCGATGAATTCAGGCTGCCACTTGGAAACCAGGCCACATTCCCCAAAACTTGAGACTTGACAAGGACACGCACACTATAGCAGCAAGCAGACATGCAGATAATAGCAAGGATTTAAAAAAAAAAAACTTGTAATTTTGACGTTTCATAGGAGAGTACATAGAAGAAAAACAAGATTAAAGCAGCATGACATGGACAAAAAGGTAGTACTGGCATAAATGAACGTCTTATTTAAAAGTGATTGTGCTGATCCAGATACCAAAAAGAGCGTTGGATTTGACATCCCTCATAAATGGAACTTAGGCTAAGAGGATGGACCTCTTTTTTTCTTCTCTTTTTTGGTAAAAAAAGATGAACTCATTTATCTGCCAGCCTTTCGCTCAATCCAAATCCAAGCTTTTCAAGCATGACTATGTCTTTCACTCACGTCCAAATCCAAACTACCGAAGCGTACACTTCATAAAATGATGGGAAATCAAAACTGCAAGAAAGATTTTCAAGTGTCGAAGTTGTTATTCAGGTTGAGACTCTAGGTGCCAACAAAGAAGGATGCTGCTGAAAACCAATAGAAACATCAACAGTAGCTGCAGAGACCAGTACCCGTCAAGCTTGGGTGGTCTGATCGTTTGTGGAGTCCCCAGATGCCAGACCTCGAATCTTGACATCGTAGTAGACTTCTTCAACTCTTCTCAAGTCATACTTCATGCCTGCCATGATAAAGTTGCGTTGGAAAGTTGGATAAGCACATAAGATTCAAATAACAGAAATTTAGCTTCTACCAGTAAAACCAAAAATATTAGCTTCTGAAATGGAGCCACAAAATGTATGCATGCAAGTTTCTGTAAGCAAGCATATTTATCACTACCGGTTTAAGCGTACAAGAAAACACATGAGAACCTACCATCGAATTTTTTACGCAAAAAGTCATTCGAAGGTTTAGCATCCTAAATGCAGCATGGAGATCAGTCAAGAACTTCAACACCTTTCTGGGACAATCATAATCCCCAGCAGTGACTTGATTTACCACATACCTGGGCTGGAAAGGCATGAACTGTGTCAGTAACTCATTCCGTTATAGTCATACTAATAGTAAATAAACAAATGCTATAGCTGGCATACAATGCCTTACCATTTCATTGGACATGAAACACAGTCCTGCAAAAGAAAAAGAAAAAGAAACATTACTTTGCTTAGTATTCTATAGCAAAGCCTCCAACACAGTAGGCAGATTTGTTCTTTTCCATCTAGAAATTACAGAGATCACAGTAACATATACAAGGGATACCAGATGACAACATTGACGTTTAAATATACACCCAAATCAAGCTACAGCACTATCAACAATGTACCTGAAGAAGCACAAATTTGTTCAACAGTTCCTAGGAAATTATCAGATATTATTTGAAGAGAACCAAAAGGTCATAAGCTCCAAGATAACCACCACTAAGAAAATAATTATCAAGGAAGAAAGATTGCAACGAGTTTTTTAGAATGGAAACAGAAGGTCATGTGAGAGATGGCACAAGTAGTTTTCAAGCTTGATTTAAAGAATCCAATTGATGAAGCAGCCCGTCCAGGGAAGAAAGAACATATCCAATGGGTCACAAAGAACCAGATCTCGATGAATATTCTTCCACTAACTGTTGTTTGCCTAGTTTCCAATTTTTCAGAAAGAAAGTCAACAGCATTTTCATATAAACAAACACAAGCATTTTACTTGATGGAATACAAATTATCATGGGGAATTTCTTCCATGAGCTGTGCACGTTTCAGGATGAATATGGTTCACACTAGTTCTCTAAAACATATCTGAAGTCAATACATGGTTCAGAGAATATATTCTTGAGGAAAAAAAGTTACTAAACTAATAAAATTTTTATTGAAACATTAATTCCTACTTCTGCTTATTTCCTTTTTTATTAAGCCTAGAAAGGGCTAAATACTTCTCTCATTGTTTTCGCAATGGAAGGGGAAATTAAATAAAAATTGACTCATATATACTTGAATATTATTTACTAGGACAGATATAAGTATACTTTATACTCATTTATGGGGTTAACATGTTTCAAGCCTTAGAAACAGACAAACAGAACTTGTTTTGTGGTTTTGTGTAGTTTTTGTTCTCTCTATGATTCAGACCGGCAATACAAGTTCAGCAATCTGATACTTTCAGTATGAAAGAAAGAAAAAAGACAATGGTTTTATATGGATGACCATAATAATTATATGATCATTAGATAACGAAGACTTCTTTTTTCGACTATTTGGGCTTGATTTTATTATTCTTTAGCAATGAAAGATTTTCAACCTTTATAATAATTTCCATCCCAGTTTTCTGAGGCTCTCTATACTGATATTGGCTCTCCAACAATCTACTATGAGTTCGCTAAATGTGCCAATGCCACCATACTCAATTCTCCTCTGTTTTCCGCAAGTACTACACCTTAGAGGTCCATGCCATGAAACCTTCTTGATGCCAACACCATCTCATTGGCATCTCGTAGGCAGGGGTTGGTTGCATGGCTGCACATAAGCACCTCTCTACTTCAACCACCCTGCCTTGGTCCTATTTAACAGGTTATTATCAGCACTCTATTCTTAAGTTTAATGGATAAAGTTTGGTGCCTGGATTTCATTCAACCCAAATAAAATAAAATTCTTTCCTTTTTTGCTGACCTAGAATAGAATTTCAGACTTTATTTTTCTTTCATATTTTATTTTATAGCTTGAAAGATAATAGTCTTCAAATTATCCTCATCCCATCAATAAACCAACCAACCACAAATAATATATGCCTGGATAACTCTCCATAATTGGCAATTAATTAAAAATAAACTATAAGAGAAACACCATACTAGGGGTTGGCATAAGCTGGGTGGTCCGTGGGCTGGCTAGAGATCGGCCCTGAAAATTTCAAGACCTTGGTTGGGCAGGGGCCAGGCCAGGGCTGGGCCATAAGAGATTTTCATAAGGCTGAGCTTGGGGTTAGCAATGCTTAGCCCAAGTCTGGAGCCCCCAATGCCTTAGACTGCCCTTTCTAACCTTGGCCCAACCCAATGCCTCCAGCTGCCCTTTTTATCTTCCTCAGGCCGTCCCATGCCCACCCTTACTCCATACATCTATACCTCCCCCACATAAACCAACATAGTACAATTATCCTGAAAATTGCTAGCACTCCGTACCCTGCCTTCAAAAAAAAATCACACAATAAACTTTTGGTACACTTATCTTATTGCAAAACTAAATGCCTTAGTCTTAGTAATCTATAATATACTTTCTCCAAATGATAAAAGCCATGGTAGCTCCTTTCTCTTGATTTGGAAGTTTATATGACCTTCAATTTCCTACAGAAGAAAGTAGTCTGAAAAGTTTACCTTCCAAAACACAAAGAACTCAAAATGCAATCTTTCCTTCCTTCTTTGTTTGGTTATCCTCTTCCAAAGTGCCATTATGCAACTTGCATGTAGAAAGATAACTAAATCTGGCTGTTTTTTAAATGTTTCCCCAGATTGATGATACCTTGACAGTTTTATTTATCAACCTTGATCTTTCTTATTTTCAAGGTTGAATTTTAAGCCTATTTAACCAAATCATACCAGTCCCAGCTAGGATATTCAATACCTCAGTTGGCAATAATATCTAGTTCCAAAGCCTTACCTTTTGTGTCCCCTTTCAGAGTAGTTTTATCCTTTAATTATCTAGATCCAACAACCATATCTACGAATCCTAGCAATATATGTTTATTCTAAATATTCGCTCTAGCTTATAGTCTATAAGCAGAATTTTTTATAATAACTTGCTAGTCATTCCTTGGTTATGCCAACATTCATGTAAAATCAATTATCTTCACCATCAATCCATTAATTTGACCCATACCTCCACTATTCTTTCCCTCAACTTAGCTAATTTGCAAAGCCCTACATGCCTCTTCTAGCAAGCCATTAAATAGCATATTGAGATCTCTATAATTTTCATCATTGTGAGATTTGCCTTTCCAAGCCTATACCTTTGTCACATGTCATTCCTGCTTCATCCCCACTTAAACATAAATATTCCACTGAGTGTCTTTAAGCTTGTACCTTTTACCTTTATATTATTCTAGAGTTCACAAAATTTCTAATTTTAACTTCTTGTTTCAACAATTTGTGACTAAAACATTTTACATGCTCGCCATACAAAGCCCTTACAAAGATAACTATCTCATTCCTAAGCATAACTGTCTCATCCTCTTATGGCAGCCCCTATAAGCATCAAGATTAAGCTGTCTATTGGGCCACACTTTCTTAAGCTGTGGCATTACAATCCTACAAATTATGCTCTGTCATGGTAAAATATGCTGCTTGAAGAAACAGATAATTGCAAATATTATACTGAAAATATTACCACGAAAATATGCAAACCCAGTCAATTAAATAAAATATATAGTTTTGGAACTTAGAAGTTCAAGCAGCCTCTTATTGAAAGAGGTTGTTTGCCTTTTAAGAGTGGCACATGCAAACTGCTTGCTGCTGAAAGCAGTTCTCCAATTGGCTTTGACTTTTCAACCGAGACTGAGCATAACACATGGTTAATGGTGGGTGAAACCTCCCAGTGTGCTCCATTTGATATTGTCAGTTTTTATGGGAGAACATATCCATAACTCATGTAGGTTATGCTAGAGAATGTACCAGAAAGTTTTGCATAGCGGTAAACTAGAGAAAACGGAATAAAAAAGTAGAATAGGTGGTTCACTATATATATATATATCCTTCAATATGTGCTCCACCTGTGCTGGAGACTGCATAACAGTACATTATAGAGCAGATAATTTAGCTAGCACATAAAAGTGCACTACAAAAAGCATTCATGTTAAGCATAGAGGTATTTCATGTAGGTAGATAAAAATAAAAGGGATTCTAAACAATTGGTTTTCAGAAAGAGATGAAGAGACTCCTCAACTGCAGAAGCAACATTACAGCAGTGATAAATTAATGTTTCAAAGTCAATTGCATCATTCATATGACATGGCCCACAAGTAAACAAAAAGTGAATTCCTTCCAGCTAAAAAGTATTTTGTTTTCCAAAAGCCTCAGTTTCAGTAACAAAACATTTTTATGGGAAATGAAATGCACCAATGAGGTAATCTTCAATGTCCAGACCAAACTCTGAAGCATTCACTGCATAGAATAAAGATAAGATCAGTAAATCATTCTAACGAGTTCATTTTCTGGATTCTTCTAGAAAATTCTCAAAATAATGACATATTGAGGATGCCAATGTTTAGAGACTGGAAACAGAATGCATGATGTCAAGCTGCTTTACACAACAGTAACAAAAAGAAGAAATGGACCGCATTTCAGATGGGGAGTGATCATTATTTTTCTTTTAGAAAAATGGAAGAGATGGGAGGGGGCAAACCCATCCGCCCACCAAGGTGTAGGTGGGATTTGATCCTAGGTCATTGGATACCACAGCCTAATGACATCACCAACTGTACCTGTATGCACCGACATGTTAAAATAGATAAATCACAATTTCATCTCAAAATCATTACAACAAACCCATATCACTCATCTTTTTTTGCACTATCAGGAGTCAAATGCATGCAATTATGCATGCACACAAAAAGAAACAACAACAAGAACAACAGAACCTTAATCCCAAACTAGTTGAGGTTGGCTACACGAATTCTTTTTCTCCGTTCAGCTCTGTTCCGAGTTATACTTTTTGTAAGATACAAAAGTTCTAACTCTTTCATTATCATTCCTTCCATTTGATTTTTGATTTATCTCTACCTCTTTTTCTCTACATGTATCAAGTCACTCTTTCGTACAAGTACATCTCTAGGTCTATATTGCACATATCCAAGCCATCGTCATCCTTCCCTTAATTTATCCTTGATTGGAGCTACTTTTATTTTTTTACAAATTATTTTATTTCTTATTCTATCTTTCTGGTATTACCACATGTTGCCGCCGGGACCCGTCCTCCGACTCAGGCGCGGTCGGCCTCCTGATCGGGCTTCCTCCTGGGCGGACCTGCACAGAAGTCCTCACGCGAGAGGCGTTGGGGGTGGCCCTCTGTGGAAGACCCTCCGACGCTCAAGTTAGTGGGGATCGACGATCAACAGAAAATGAGAAGAAGGATCTCTCTGGGGAGTCCCTCCAGGGGTGGCCAATTGGGAGCCCTGGGGGAGCACCGATGAGCAGTGAAGGAGAGAGAGTGAGTGAGCTGTGCGCCTCCCTGAGAGAATCTGGGAGTGTCATATTTATAGGGGAGAACCGAGCTAAGGGTAGCTCGGGGGGATGGGGTTGATCTTAGTCCCTTCGCATGGTTATCAACACTGGCAATTTTACCCCTCAACATGCCCCCCACTCCCTAGTTCGAAGCGTAGGTTCGGGCGTAGGGAGTATAGACTTAGGTGGCGCAATCCGAACGAGGGGACATGTATTTTCTCTTTCTTTTGTTTTGTAGTTTGATCGAAAATCAGTAAACGGGTCAGCCGTTTTCATTTGTTTGTCTTTCCTGGATGGTTTCCTGTCTTGAATTTTAGTCCCAATTACGAGCACCGCTTAATTGATTTTCGGGCTCAAATTTTGAAGGGACATCTTGGTCGAGGCCAAGGCATAGGAATAGCCCCGACGAAAGAGTCGAGCGACAACACAGCTTGGTACAAAAGGAGATTGAGAGACGATTCAATTCGGCTTAGGCCGAATGACACAGTGGTTCGGCTAGTTCCGAAGAATGAAATAGCTCGGCTAAGGCTGAGGAAAAAGAGCTCGGCTAGGGCCGAGGGACGAGTAGCTCGGCTAAGGCCGAGGAAAAAGGTAGCTCGGCTAGGTCCGAGGGACGGAGTAGCTCGGCTAAGGCCGAGGAAAAAGGTAGCTCGGCTAGGTCCGAGGGACGGAGTAGCTCGGCTAGGGCCGAGGTAGTCTACCTTACCAGTGGCCAGGCTGTGGTCGTGCCTTCGACGAAGAGAGGGGGGTTTGTTGAACCTTCGTTGTCACCCCCTTTATTCCTCTTGGTAAAGAGTGGGTTTGGCCTTTGCACCCATTTATTACCCCTGTCAGTGCCTTGTCCTTCCCAAGGTAGGTCGATTTTCGTTTCACCGATGCAGGTGGTACGGCTCTGCAGCCAGCAAGAGGTCGTTTTCGCGGGCCGCTTTGGCGTGTGGTGTAAGTGCTTCTTTGCCATTGGAGGATGTCGTTTTCGCAGGGCGATCCCTCGGATCCGCCAATATCTGCAAGATCGGTGGACGATTTTCTGCCTTTAAAGCTCGTGATATGGGATCAGAGATAATCTTTTGGTATGCGTCATGGCTCGAGCGACCGCTTGGCGTGCATTGTGGGGCGCTGTTTTTATTTCAAGAGGCACGTGGTGGCGTGGGTTTGGCATTTCGAATCTCGAGCTTCCTGTTTTGATAGTTATTCCCGGTTCGTCTTCGCCTATAAAAAGGGGAAAGAGGGATGCGTTGGGCCATCCCAAAGTTTTCTCTTCTATAAATTATGAAGGCACACACAATGCCTGTCTCTCTGGGGCTTAGAGCGGGAGGGCCGAGCTTTCCCTGCGAGTCGTCGCCGTCGTCGTCCTCCGGACAGTTGGGGCGACGAAGGAGCCACCGGGGGTAGCTTCCCCCCCAAGAAAGGAGCTCCAGAGATCGTATGGAGAGAGGTTCGCAGAGATCGCATGGAGAGTGCACATATACGCTTCCTGTGTGACCTTTGTGGTTCACCCTTGGGGATGCAGGGTTGGAAGTGTACGCGTGCTCCCCATGGCTTGCATGAATTTCTCCTCCTCCCCTGGTCTGGATTCCTGGGCTCATCCGCCCGAGGAATCTTTCGCCACGTGAGGAGGGGGTGATGGTGTGTCGCCCATTGGTACATTGCCTTTTAATTTGGGCAATGGCTAGCGGTACACACTAGATTTGGGGGAGTGCCCCGGTATCAGGGTCTGCGAGCTTTCTTCCTACTCATTGGAGGGCCCTTCGGTTGGGTGGTTTGGGGCAAAAACACGTCCACCCTTTTCAATTTCTCTGATATCTCGGTTGGGATGCTGAGATATCATTATAACCGAAGCTGGTCGCAACGATTGGGCCGAGTCGTCCACTCATTATCGGCGTGAGCTAATTGGTTCGTGGTTTGCCTGATTTGTTGGACCAGACGCCGAAGCATCATAGTCACCCGAAGTTGCTTTGGAGCAGTTTGCCCGAGTTATGTACTCGTTTTGTTTTATGCGTTTCAATGCACTTGTAATGCCTCTCAGGCGGTTGCAATTTGTTTCGATGGTATGAAATAAAGAAAGTTTTGTTCTTTCTCCTAATTTTTGTCTCTTTTGTGCCGAGAGTTGTTGTTGGCAATGAAACGAGGCGCAGGGATATCGCTCGCTCTTGGCCAAGGATTCCGCGCTATCCGATCTAGTCGGGGCTTATAAGCGTCCCGAATTCGAACGGAACTTTGGAGATTGTTTGGTCTGGTCGGGTCTTGCGATAACGAGACACACGTCTTGGCCTTATGCTGGGGCTTCGGTGGTGGGAAGGATTCCTTGGCCTTTGCCGGGATTCTTAGCGGTAGAACGTATTCCACGACTCTGGCCGAGGTTTGGAGACTTATAGCTCAACCCTGCCGAGGTTTGGAGATTCATAACTCGGCCCTGCCAAGGTTCGGAGATTTATAGCTTGGCCCTGCCGAGGTTCGGAGATTTATAGCTCGGCTCTGCCGAGGTTCGGAGATTTATAGCTCGGAGGGGTAATTCGGTTGCCGCCGAGACTCCGGATATTTGGTTCCTGCGAGACTCAGCGCGGAACGCCAAAGCGTAACAGGCGGTGCATGGGTACGCCCGACATTTATGATTTGGCTATTTCCGAGGGAAGCGAGTCAGCGTCGGTTGCTGACGCTCTTTTTCTTTTTGCACTTCCCAAGGGGCGGCCGATTTAAGGCAATTCGGAGGAGTTTCGATGGCATTTACTCCGTAAGGGCCCGGCAAATCGGGAGGAACCCAGTTTCTAGAGGAGGGGGGTTCCCGAGTAATTCGTCGATGTTTACCGATTTCCCTCGGGAGGCGGCGCGGCCCTTCGGGTCTTGTGGGCGCCAGCTAAAGTGGTGACACATGGCAAATTCTCATGGGTCGGTATTTATGATCCGACTGATCGAGATACTCGCCTGAGGGGTATAAATACGGATGAGAGGGATGCCAGCGTCTACCATCCTTTCGGTTAGCCTCTCAACAGCTCCTGATATAGCTTCTCAGGGTGGAGGGCAATCGTCCGAAGGATCAGGCGTAGTCAGCAATGGTCGTGGGGGCTCCCAGGGGAGCCGTTCCATCGTGATGGTTGATGGTATGGCCTTGGCGTCAGCTTTCGCAAGCCACGAGCAGCTTGAGAAGGCGGTCAAGGAGTATCTCACAGTTTCCACGAGGGAGGTCGGGGCCCTTTGCCGGGTTATAGACTGGCAAGAGGGGGAGATAGCATCCCTCCGCCGGCGAGTCGCCAAGCTGTCCCGGCATGTGGAAGACCTGGCCGCTCCCGAGGGGGAGACATTAGGCCTCTGCGAAGGCCATTTTTCTTTCTTTATGTACTTTTTCTTATAATAAATAAAGAGAAAAGTCATTTTTTGGCAATTTCTTGTTTTCTGATGAGACCGTTGTTTAGTTCATAAGAAAGGAAAGAACCTGCTTGTTCCGGTTTGAGCCAAAGGGGGACCTGGGTGGTCCCATGGGCTTATGCGATAAGTCGTGGTCTCGTTTACGGAGCGAGACAGGCGCTTGGGTGATAAGGTACAGGGATACTGCTCAGGGATTTAGCAGTAGGGGGATTCCCCGATTTTGTCTAGGGTTTGTGGGCGGCTGTGTAGGTCCTGTCGAGGCCTTTAGGGATTTGCTAAAGGCGCAGACTTTGTGTCTGTTGGCGGTTTTGCACGGTGTGCATTTTTCAAACTGGCCAAAGTTCTGGGGACTGTTCGGAAGTCCTTCGGCTTCAATCGAGGTTTGCGCACTCCGGTTTTTGCACGGGCTTTATGCACTCCGGTTTTTGCCGGGGCTTTAGAATTCATCACTAGGCCCAACCGAGGTTCGGAGACTTGTTGGTCAGCCCAGCCGAGGTTCGGAGAATTGTTGCTCGGCCTAGCCAAAGTTCGGAGAATAGTTGCTCGGCCCAGCCGAGGTTCGGAGATTTCCTGCTTAAATAGGTAACTCGGTCGTGCCGAGATTGGTAAGCAGCATCTGTTTCTTTTCAGGATTTTTGGCGATATAACTTATGGTGATTTATGTCATGAATCATGAAACAACATGCCGACAAAAATTTAATAAGGCGAGCCTATAGAGGGCGTACCCTACTGATGATACTTGCGGAGGTTGTTCGAATTCCACATCCGAGGGATGGATCTTCCGCTTAGGTCTTGCAGCTTGTAGGTCCCAGGTCCGACGATCTCCGCTACTTAGTAGGGGCCTTCCCAGTTTGGGGCCAGCTTTCTTTGCTCCAGCGGTTTGGAGACAGATGCTTTTCGGAGAACAAGATCACCAGGCAAGAAAGCTTTCCCTTTGACTCTGGAGGCATGGTAGCGGGCCACTCTTTGCTGGTAGGCAGCCATTCTGATCTAAGCTTTTTCTCTGACCTCCTCTACCATGTCAAGGTTGGTGCGGAGCTGCTCATCGCTGGCTTCCTCCGAGTAGCTTTCCACCCGCAGAGAAGGTAGCCCTATCTCCACGGGGATGACGGCCTCTGTACCGAAGGCTATTCGGAATGGGGTTTCGCCTGTGGGTACTCTCGGGGTGGTGCGGTAAGCCCACAGGACATGGTGCAATTCATCTGCCCACCTGCCTTTGGCTCTAGAGAGTCGAGCTTTGACCCCTTGAAGCAAGGTCCGATTGGTTACTTCGGCTGCTCCGTTGGACTGTGGATGCCCGACCGAGGTAAGGCGGTGGTGGATCCCGTGCTCCTCGCAGAACTGACGAAACTTCAGATTATCAAATTGTTTGCCGTTGTCAGTGATGATGGTGTGCGGGAGACCGAAGCGGTAGATGATGGATCTCCATACAAAATTCCTGGCCCGAGCCTCAGTTATTTGAGTGACTGCTTCCGCCTCGACCCATTTGGTGAAGTAATCGATGGCGACGAACAAAAACTTCCGTTGCCCCGTGGTGAGCGAAAATGGGCCAAGAATGTCCATTCCCCACTTGGCGAAGGGCCAAGCGGAGGAAATGGGGACCAGGCTGGCGGAGGGGAGCCTCTGAATACTTGAGTGCCTTTGGCACGGCAAGCTCGGACAAGGTCGTCAGCATCCTTTTGCATGGTTGGCTAATAGTAACCTTGATGCAGCACCTTGTGGCACAGGGACCGGCTCCCCAGATGGTTGCCGCAAATTCCCTCGTGCACCTTCCGAAGGGCATAATCAGCTTCAGATGGACGGAGGCATCTAAGCAGTGGCATAGAGAAGGAACGCTTGTAGAGCTGGTCATCAATTAGCATATAGTGGGTGGCTTGCAGTTTTAGCCTTCTAGCTTCCCTTCGATCGGCCGGGAGCGACCCTTCTTTGAGGTACTTCAGGATAGGGTCGAACCATGATGGTTCGGCCTTAACTTGCATCACTCGGTCAACTTCCGCAATACTAGGTCTCTCCAAGGTCTCCAGGTGGAACTTTCGTTCGGCATCTATTGATTCCGCGGTCGCCAGCCGAGATAGCAGGTTGGCTCGGGCATTCTCAGATCTAGGAATCTGAATAATCTCAAATTCGGGGAAATGGGAGAGTAGGCTCCGAACCTCTTGGAGATATCGGATCATGTTCGGTTCCTGGGCCTCAAACTCCCCTCGCACGTGACCTGCCACCAGCTGGGAGTCGGTGAAGGCATTCAGTTTTTCCACCTTAAGGCTGCGGGCGGATCCGGAGACCGGCCAGCAGGGCTTCATATTCAGCTTCATTGTTGGAGGCCGAAAAGAAGCGGACGCCATATTCAAAAGTCGCCCCCTCCGGGCTGGTGAGGACCAAGCCCGCACCGGAGCAATGGGCGTTGGATGACCCGTCGACATGGAGGAGCCACCGGGCGCCATATTTTGGTTTCTTGGAGGAGTCAGGGGTGGAGCCGTCCTCCGGGATGGTATACTCGAGAAGGAAGTCGGCTAGCACCTGAGCTTTAATGGCCGAGCGAGGCTGAAATCGGATGTCGTGCTTGCTCAGTTCAACGGCCCATTTAGTCATTCTCCCTGATGTCTCCGGATGGTGGACCACCGCCTGGATGGGTTGGTCAGTCAGGACCGTCACAGAATGCGCTTAGAAGTATGGCTGCAACTTTCGGACTAAGGTGATCAAGGCCAATACCATCTTTTCAATCCGGGTATACCTTGTATCCGCATCTCGGAGCAGTTTGCTGACATAATAAATCGGCTTCTGGGCCTTATTTTCTTCTCTGACCAGCACCGAGCAAATGGCGCCTTCGGAGACAACCAGATATAGGTACAATGTCTCCCCGGGATTTGGACTGCTGAGGAGAGGGGGAGAGCCGAGGTACTTCTTGAGATCTTCGAATGATTTTTGACACTCAGGGGTCCACTGGAAATTCTTGGCCGACCAAAGAGTTTTGAAAAAGGGGAGGCACCTTTCGGCGGAACGAGCCACGAACCGGTTAAGGGCCGCTATCCTCCCGGTTAGGCGCTGGACTTCTTTAATAGACGCCGGGGGCGCCATCTGCTGAGAGCTTGGATCTTCTGGGGGTTAGCTTCGATACCCCACTAGGAGACCATGAAGCCAAGGAACTTCCCAGAGTTCCGAAGGCGCACTTAGTTAGATTGAGCTTCATCAGGTATTTGCGGAGTGTCGCGAAGCTGTCCGAGAGATCCTCGACGTGCTATGATGCTTCTTTGCTTTTGACCAGCATGTCATCGACGTATACCTCCATGTTCCGGCCGATTTGTTCTTTGAAGACTTTGTTGACCAGCCTTTAGTAGGTGGCACCTGCATTTTTAAGACCGAAAGGCATAACACGGTAACAGTAAGTACCTCGGTCGGTTATGAAGACGGTCTTTTCTTCATCTTCGGGGGCCATCCAGATATGGTTGTAGCCCGAGTAAGCATCCATAAACGTCAACATTTGGTGACCCGAGGTGGCATCCATAAGCTGATCGATTCGGGGGAGGGGGAAGCTGTCCTTCAGGCACGCCTTGTTGAGGTCAATGAAGTCGATGCAGATCCGCCACTTGCCGTTCGACTTCTTTACCATGACGACATTTGACAGCCAGCTTGGGTAACTCACCTCCCGAATGAAGTTTGCCTTGAGAAGTTTATCAACCTCCTCCTCAATAGCTCTTTGCCGCTCTGGAGCGAAGCTCCTCTTCTTTTGCTTGACAGGCCGTACATGTCATCCGCGTTAAGGCCATGTTTAAGAACTTCGAGGCTGATTCCTGGCATGTCGGAGGTGGACCAGACGAAAACATCGGCGTTGCTTCGGAGGAAGTCGATCAGCTCCTGCTGGGATTCGCCTTTCAGCAGCGACCCGATCCTTATGGTTCGGTCGGGACGAGCCTCATCCAATGGTACTTCCTTCAGTTCCTCGGCTGGCTCCCCTCGTTGCTCGGCGAATTCCTCCCGAGCGTCCAGCCCATCGACTTCAGGCATTCTGGATTGAAGGCTGGTGACAAAACACTGCCGAGCCATAGTTTGGCTCCCCGGACGACACCAATTTCCCGCCCGGTGGAAAATTTCATAGATAGGTATGGGATGGAGACAATGGCTTTGAGAGACATCAGGCCGGGTCTTCCAAATATCGCATTGTAGGGCGACCTGAGCTTTGTCACTAGGAAGTTCGTATGAACAGTGGCCACAAGGGGCCAGGTTCCTGCCCGAACCGTTAAGGTTACGACCCCCTCTGGGACGATGACTT
The DNA here is from genome assembly GCA_900491605.1 of Calamus simplicifolius. NCBI lineage: Eukaryota > Viridiplantae > Streptophyta > Magnoliopsida > Arecales > Arecaceae > Calamus > Calamus simplicifolius. The sequence continues at coordinate 180,962 of UESW01002109.1, read as the reverse complement.
CGCCTGTGAACCCCATTAGGGTGGAGTCCACGGCTCGGAGGTTTTCCATGAGCAATCTCATCTTGGCAAACACATCAAGGTACAAAATGTTCACGGAGCTTCCACTATCAACAAGGATCCGACTTACATCGTAGTCATTTAAATTGAGCGATGCAACCAATGCGTCGTCATATGGGAATTGTATCCCTTGGAGGTCGTCGTCGGAGAAGGAGAGCTCACCCATTCGCGCTTTCTTTGGTGCCGAGCCTTCATCATCATTTCTAGAGCTCGAGCCACCGGCTTCCTCGATCATGTTGATGTGGCCGATTACAGGCAGATTTGGAGGAGGAGGAGGCTGCTGACGCTCGGGCTGACGGTCGCCTCCTTGTCCTGGCTTGGGCGCCCTCCTGAACTGATTCAGTCGGCCCCGTTGGATCAGCCTCTTAATCTCATTCTTCAACTGCCAGCATTCCTGGTGTCGTGGCCATGCTTCCGGTGATAGCGGTAGTATTTTGTGGGGTCCCTCCGAGTTTGGTTCCCTCAGAGAGGAGTTGGTCGGGGGAGCTGGCGCTCTATCTCCATAAGGATTTGCGCCCTGAGTACAGTGAGTGGAGTGTACCGATCGAATCGCCTGGGCAGGCTCCGGGAGCGATTTCTCGGCGGCGGCGGGGGAGCTCTTTGGCGACGAGGCGGGCTTGGCTGACGGACGGGTCGGTGCCTGTCCGAACCTTTAGGTTCTTTCTTCTTCGCCAGCTCGGTGCGGGCATCTCTCCGCGATTCTTCGACCCTGGCGTATTTATCTACCAGGGCCATCATATCGGAGAGGTTCAGGGGGTAGCTGACCTCCATCGCCAGGTAGAAGTCGCTCTCCTTCAAGACTCCCTCCGCTAGGGCGGACATAGCCACCTCATGATTAAGGTGGTCCACCTCCAGCATGGCCTTGTTGAAACGGCTAAGGTAATTTCTCAAGGACTCCCCCTCTCTCTGCTTAACTTCAGAGAGGGAGTCGGACCTTCGTCGGTGACGGCGGCTACTGACGAACTGGCCAATAAAAAGACGGCTCAGCTCGTTGAATGAATCAACGGAACCTGGTTTCAAGGCGTTGAACCAGGTTTGGGCAGATCCTCTGAGGGTGGAAGGGAAGGCGCGGCAGAGGATCGCGTCTGATGCTCCGTGGAACATCATTATTGACCGAAAGCTACTGAGATGATCATCCGGATCAGAAGAGCCATGGTAGGGCTCGATGGCGGGTAGCTTAACATGGGAGGGAATCACTTCCTCCATGATCCCTTTGGTGAAGGGGATGCCCTGCTCCGTCTTGGGCTGAGGCGGATGAGCTTGCTTGGCGGCGTCCAGCTCCTGACGCATCTCCCAGAGTTGTCGGCGGATCTCCTCTTCAGATATAAGAGTAGCCGGGCAAGGAGAGCGCGGGGAGGGCATCGAATCATGGCGGAAGGATTCCGGAGAGAGGGATCGGGCCCGCCAAGATCTGAGGGGATCCCTGTTGCAGCCCCCTCGCGGGACTGGTCTGTCCTCCTTGGGTCGATGTGGGGGGCCCGCTACTCCATGCGGGCCAGAAGAAGAGGTGGCCGGAGAAAAAGGGCTGCGGCCTCCTCAGGAAGGCGTGGAGCAGGGGCTGTTGCGAGGCGCTCCTGAACCAGATGGGTCAGGGCTTGGACCTGCTGGACCAGCATGGCGAACTGATCTTGGTCACCGGGATGGCTGGCGGTGACGGGGTCTCAACTGGCGGCGGTTGTGGCGCCGCATTGCTCATCGAATCAGGTCTTTAGGAGACGACCTGGTCTGGGCTTCAGAAGTTGCTCTTCTTCGATTAGCCATTGGAGAGGTTCTCTTCCTGATCGAGATCCTTATCTCATTTCTTCAAGTTATAACGGGACTTGAGGCCCTTCCTCTAGCGCCAATCTGTTGCCGCCGGGACCCGTCCTCCGACTCGGGCGCGGTTGGTCTCCTGATCGGGCTTCCTCCTGGGCGGACCTGCACAGAAGTCCTCACGCGAGAGGCGTTAGGGATGGCCCTCCGCAAAAGACCCTCCGATGCTCAAGTCAGTGAGGATCGACGATCTGGGGGAGCACCGATGAGCAGTGAAGGAGAGAGAGAGTGAGTGAGCTGTGCGCCTCCCTGAGAGAATCTGGGAGTGTCATATTATAGGCAATCACCTGGATCTTGAGCGCCTTCTGGAAGGTTCGAAGGTTGTTGGGATACGAAGATGATTCGAATCAGGTTGTTGCGAGGCCAGTGGGATCCGTATCTTGAAGGATCGACGGCTGGGAGAGCTCTTTGATGGCCTGAGATTCGATGAGCATGTAGGTTCTAGGCCATTATTGTAGATCCTAGACCACTCCTTGATATGATCCTTTGTTTGGGATTCTGTTACGCTAGACCTGGGCTCTCCGCGTCGGGTTCCACGGAGGTGCGTGCCGAGCCATGGATTGTTCGAAAAAACCGAGCTACGGGTTGCTCGAGGAAACCGAGCTATGGGTTGCTTAGGAGAACAGGGTTATGGGTTGCTCGAGCTGAGCTATGAATGGCTCGGGGAAGCCGAGCTATGGGTTGCTCGGGAGAACCGAGCTATGAATGGCTCGGGGGAGCCGAGCTATGGGTGGCTCGGGGAAGCCGAGTTAAGGGTTTCTCGGGAGAACCGAGCTATGAATGGCTCGGGGGAGCCGAGCTAAGAGTTGCTCGGGAGAACCGAGCTATGAATGGCTCGGGGAAGCCGAGCTATGGGTTGCTCGGGAGAACCAAGCTATGAATGGTTCGGGGGGAACCGAGCTATGGGTTGCTCGGGGAAACCGAGCTATGAATGGCTCGGGGGGACCGAGCTAAAGGTAGCTCGGGGGGAACCGAGCTAAGGGTAGCTCGGAGGGATGGAGCTGATCTTAGTCCCTTCGCACGGTTATCAACGCAATGGCAATTTTACCCCTCAACACCACACATCCATCTTAATATTATTATTTCCGTCACATTCTTCTTATGTACGTATATTTTTCTAGCTGCCCAACATTGCATAAGATAAAGCATAGATAGTCTTATGACTGTCCTATAAAACTTTTCCTTTAACTTGATAAATACTCTACAATCACATAATATTCCAATTGCACTTCTTCATTTTATCCAATCTGCTTTAATTCAATGGACAACATCACCCTCAATCTCTCCTTCCTTATGAATAATCCATCCTAAATATAGAAAATAATCATTTTTAGTAACTTTATGATCCTCAATTTATATTTATATTTATCTTCATTTCTAATTGTATTAAAATTATATTTTATGTATTCTGTCTTTATCTTACTTAACTTAAAATCTTTAAATTCTAATGTATTTCACTATAGTTTTAACCTACTATTAACTCTAGCTTTAGTTGCATTTACTAGTATTATATCATATGCAAATAACATGCACCATAAAGTATCATCCTGAATATGTTTGTAAGCTCATTTATAATTAAAGTACAAAAATAGGAACTAAAAATAGATTCCTACTATAAGTCTACTGTAATAAAAAATTTGCTACTATTACTACCATTAGTTCTTACACTAGTAATTGCCCCATTATACATAGCTTTTATTATGTTAATATACTTAACATGTACTCATTTCATTTTTACCACCCACCATATGATTTTTCTAGATATCTTGTCATATGTTTTCTCTAAATCAATAAAAAACCTATGAAAATCTTGTTTCTTTGCTTTATTCATCTTTATTAACCTCCTAAGAAGAAAAATAGCTTCTATGATTGACCTTACGGGCATAAAACTAAATTGATTCTTCGATATTTTTTAGTACATCTCAACTATGTCAATTATTCTCTCGCAAAGTTTCATAGTAAGACTCATGAGTTTGATGCCATGATAATTAGAGTAGTTTTGAATATTTTCTTTATTCTTATAAATTAGTACTATAATGCTCTTCCTTTATTTATTAGGCATCTTTTTAGTTTCTAAAATCCCATTAAATAAATTTATCATCCACTTTACTTAAGCATCACCTAAATATTTTTCAAACTTTTATAGAAATTTTATTAGGTCCCAAGCTTTTCCTACTTTTATTTTTTTTATAGCCTTATTTACTTCAGATATCCTAATTCTACGAATATATACCATAACTTTATCCTCAATGGAGCTAATAGGACATTCTAAATTATCTACATAATTTTTATTTAATAATTTATTAAAATAACTTCTTCATCTTTCTTTGATATCTTTTTTCTTAACCAAAACTTTTTTATTATCATCTTTAATATATTTAACCTAAAATATATCTCTAATTTTTCTATTTTTTACTCTTGCAATTCTATGTACATTTTTCTCTCTATCCTTAGTTTCTATTTCTGCACTTTATACTTTGTCCTGTCTAGAAATTTGTTATTTGCTATCATTATTCTTAAAGATATTGGGATTAGCCTGCTCCATGATTACAATTAGTAAAAGTGGGGTATGCATCTCAAACCTATGCTACTACTAATACTGATTTGTAGAAGTCAAATGGTTCTAGGTAAATTTCTTTTGATATAATATTAGTCCATCTTGTTGTGTAGATTACTGACACAGTTTGGGCAATTTTATATTATGGGTGTTCACTCCTGAATCACAGAAGAACAAAATAAAGAAGTTCCTTAATGAAATATGATGTATCATTAAAAAGGATCCCAAGCATTCATAAGAATGGACTATATTCAAAAGATAAAGACCTTTATATTTTATGTAAAAATCTGGGAATGAGGATTGCGCAGGTTGGTTGTTAATGGAGTAGCAGTCTAGACTATGATAATCATATGAATATGGTACAAAGTTGCAAGTAAATGTGACGCAGCAAACTCCCCTTCAGCCTAAGATCATACTGGCGTAATAAAAATGATTTATACATAAATGAATGGGCCAGCTCATAAGTCAAAAGGTCAATTTGATTAACATCCGCAGTGACAGTCCAATTGTTGCATTCACCTAATAGTTTGTTATTTTGATTTATTAACCATTTGATCATACCATCAATGCCTAATTAAATACTGCCAGACATCTGTAAGATTGGTACACATCACGAAGGTCTTGATAATATTATTATTAGCGACTTAATTCAGAAAATTATACAACTTTTGTAAGTAGTCATGGTCCAATGAGAGCTAATGACTTGTTTGGAAGATAAACGTAACCCAGCTATCACATATATAAGGAAAAACAAATGCAGCCACTAAATAATACATTTTCCTATGCCTATTCAAAATTTTGTTGAGATTGGCATCAAAATTAAAAGAAAGAAAACCTAAGAGCAACAGTATCTTTAACAACCATAGCATAAGTATACGAAGTAGAATCATTTTCACTCAAATTCATTCAAAAACGAGAACAAAAGAAAGAAAGAGATGGAGAGAAGCCTTGCATCCAAGTTTTTTCTCAGCTTCTTCATGTGCGAGAAGACTTCCTCTCTCCAACCAATGCAGAAAAGCAAGCAGCGAAACCACCGTCTGTGTCTCGCCCCTCCAGTCCCCATGATACCTAAACCCTAAATCACTCCGATAAGATACACCATCCAAAGAGAGCAGAGCAACGAACACAAACCAAGAAGAACCGCACCGACCTATAATACTGCCCAGGGGATTCTCGGAGGATCTCAGCGAGCCGACCAAAGAGGTCCTTGAGCACTCCAATCTGAACCTTAGCCTTCTCCAAAACCTCTGAAACCACAAAAGGCCCACAAATAAGCGACAAAAGCCCAAACCCCCCCAGATCCAACCAAAACCCTAGCACCAAAATAAGATATTTTCTCCCAAAAAGTATAAAATTCTTCAGTTCCTGGGACCTGGGGCGGGGAGGGACTGGTGGACGAGGAGGATGCTCGAGTGCATGAGCCGGATGGCGCCCTCCATCTCCATGACCACCCCACGGATCCGCTCGCGGACGCTCCCCGACTCATCGAGCTGGACCCGAAAATCCTCGAACTGCTTCTCCATCGAAGACGAGGAGGACGATGAATCGAGGGTGGCGGCGGCGGTGGAGGACGAGGGAGATGCAGAGGAGGAGGGCGGCGCCGGGGGGTTCACCATCGCCGACGAGAAGGGAGAGCTTCGGAGGAGGAGACGAGGGGAGAGGCCGGAAATATTAGGGCACGGACGGAAAGCGGCGGGGACAGTGGATAAGGAGGAGGAGGATAAGAGGGCGGGAATGGCGACTCGAATCGCCGCTCTCATCGCAGCAGCTTTGTCCGGAGGCAGGTTCTCATTTCGATACGTGTTGGATGAGTGGGCTTTGAGGGTGGCCATGCTGTCGCTCAACTGGTTTGTTTGACCGAAAGAGTCGTTTGTTACTTAAAAATACTATAAAATAGGAATTCCTATTTGCACCACTTAAATTATTCAGTATATTTTTTAATTTTTAAAAAAAATATTTAAAATTTTAAACTATTCTTAAATCTTTTTCTCTATAAAAATTTCTCTTTACACCCCTATTCCTCACCCCACACCCTCCTCTCCTCTTCTCTTCTCCTTTCCAACCAGCAATGACAAGCGATGGCTTGCAGTGGCGGCGATAGTAGTGATGGTAACGAATGCGGAAGTCCTTTCCTAGCCACCGGCTTTCCCTTGTCCCTCTCTATTCAGCCATAGAGGGCCTCTCTTCAACCATATATGGCAGAACAAAGGGTCTCTGTTCGGCCTGGCATGGTCAAACAAAAGCATTCTGTTCGGTTTGGTTTGTTCTTTGTTCGGCCTTGATAGATCGTTCAGCCCTACCAGAGCCAAAAAGAAGGACGTGGGAAGGGAGCGGAGCGGGCCAGCATTGCATTAAATCTGGTAGAAGAGGGGCGAAAGGGGGTTTGTTCAGATGAGGGGTGAGGAGAGAATTTTTGCGGTAGAAAGAGATTTAAGGGTAGTTTAGGTATTTATTTTTTTAAAAAATGAAGGGTATATTGAGTAATTTGAACAGTACAAATAGAAACTCCCCTGTAAAATTTCAGTGCGTAGCAATGTCATCTGATATGAAATGAACATTTTAATGATGATTTTTCCTGTCATTATCTTTTTTTCTCCTATTCAATAAGTATTTTGAGATATATTATATTAATCTATAAAATCCCACCGCCTAACAATGTCATCTGATATGAAATGAACATTTTAATGGTGATTTTTTCTGTCATTATCTTTTTTAAGTATTTTGAGATAAATTATATTAATCTAGAAGAGAGCTAATATTAGCTCTCGCTACAAAAAAAAAAAAAAAAAAAAGTCTTTATGCATCAAAAGCCAATGCACAAAGCGCATACAAATTAATTGTGCGTCCATGCCATCATGCATATGGTGCGCATCATAATCCATTGGACCGTGACGTGCATGATGACTTGGGCACGCGGTCAATCTATACGCCTACTTTATGCATCGACCTTTGGTGAACAAAGTCTTTTACCTCCCCCCTATGGTAGAGGAGCTAAATTTATGGGCATGCTGTGGTGGTGGTTGTCCACAGCAAACATGACTAACCTGCTGCAAATGAGAAACAAGCGAGAAAAGGGGTTTGCAAGATGAAAAATTTTAACCACCTAGAGATATCACAGAGGTCATCGTCTGGTCTCAGAATAATTTATTATAAACAAGGTAATATATATTATTTCTAACTTTTAAATATAATAAATTTCAAAAAAAATGTTATCTTTTTTTTTTTGGGCCTTTTCCTCTCATTTCAATTTTCATCTAAGTTAATAGGAAGCCCAATCAAAGAGCAGCAGGCATTTAGGAACCGGACTTGAACAGGTTGCTGGCACCTCAAGTCTGCCTAATTTGCTAGATTGAAATATGTGATGCTTTTTTTCTCATTTTAAAGGTAATTGAAATAAATAATAATGGATTATAGTGATGCTTCATCTTTATAAACATGTGTAATTGCTTGGTCCATATACTACTCTCTACCCAAAAAATATACACCATCAAAATTGGGAGACATAAGTGTGAGAAACTGAGTAAACACAAGAAACAAATTAAGTAAAGGTAAACAATGGCGGGAGGTATGTTATTCCGATCCGCTTCCATGATTTGATTTTCTATCAGAAACATAATTAATTTTTTACATTTGGTATTAGAGCCCATCTTCAACCTCTGCTTTGTTGCATATTGATAATGTTTACGTATGTATGTGTATATATATATATATATATATATATATATATATATATATATATATATATATATCTATCCGTAGGCTTGATTTGGGTTCTTAGTTTAAGCTTTTATTGAAGTTTGATATGAGAAATTATTAAGCTAATGATGATTTCAACCCATCTAGAGTTTAAAGATAACCTTGTATGATATATTGTTTAGCATCTGGTCTAGCTAGACAACATGTCGTTTCTTTTGCTCTTTGGCAGCTTTACAATACAAAATATCATTTTTTTGGTTTCTCCTTTAGCATTTGGGTTTTGTTAATTGAGACCAAAATTGATTTTGGGGTAAAGTATATATATACATACATACATAGTTACTGGATTTTGTTAAAGCTCGATTTCTGCTTATGACTTAATCAAAATATAAATATATGCACAAATACACCAAATATTGATTATATGTCATTTGGCAATTAATCACTATAAGATTAGTGTACAATTTTTATGATTTTTTAAGAAATTATATTATTGAAAATACAATATCTGCAAAATGACTATTTTTGTGCATAATTTAGTGATATTGTAGGCATATTTTGGGTTATTACATACAATTAAGTTTAAATTCTTTTAGCACATAAATAATTAAGTATTGGGCATTTTGCTTATTTTTTGCTCAAATTAAGTCTATGCACAAAATGTATGATTTTATATGCGCATATATACATATATATATATAATAGTTTTAAGCTCATATTATGCATGAAATATTTTTGTCCCATTTATATACTTTAGGGTTGAGATTATTTATGTATAGAATATATCAATTGCATAACATTTATGTTTTAATTATGCAATTTATATTTTGTTTATGAGAAATTTTATTTATAAATTATGGCATATCTTTTAGTCTAGATATTGTTACAATTTGTGAAATTTAAGATTACTTTCATAAAGCTTCATTTTGTGCATATAAGTTAAGCTGTATCAAATTTTTGCACATTAAGATTTATAAGATGTTCACTAAATAAAATTTAGATAATTATTTAGGTGAACTATAAAGTAATGAATTATTATGTGGTTAATACGAGAAGTATGATTTGAGAGAGTTCTGTCTAAAGAGGCTAGTTCTTAAGTGCACCTTAGTGCCACTAGTCTTTCGTGGGAGGTTGATTTTTTAAAGAGGTCTTTCCCCATCATTCTTTTCTGTGAGCACTCTTAATGATTGCCAATCATTGTTATTGTATAGTTGTTTTTAGGCATTCAGTCTAACCTACTACATGATAACCTAATTGTCTAGTGATTAATATAATTTTAATTAATTGGAGAGTAGCCACAGCATCTTTGATCAATTAAAATTATATATTAATTTTTTTGGATCACATAAGGATTAGACATAAGTTGTGATTAATTATACTTAATATAATATAATTTATTCCATAGAAAATTTTATTATATTTATATAATTAATTAGGATAAAATATCAAACTATTTTCATAATTTACCCACAAGGATTATGAATTGGAATATAGTTTGGTAGTTTTATCATATTTTGGATAGAAAATCAAATTATTTTTGTTTTGTACCCATACAGTAAATTTGACATTTCTATCAAATAGATAATTTGGATCTATTTGACTAAAAATTTAGCCCACAGGTAATTTTATGTCATGAGATCTAATTTTATGCATATTTTTTACATTAATAAAATGTGCAATTAAGTTTTGTAGGCCTCAAATTCTTACATAAGCCTTTTGAACTTTTACAGCTTCTCAACCTACTGGTTACTCTGATATTCATTTAGACATTCAAGAACTTAGGGCGATAACTATAAAATTTGGAAGGAAAGGATTCTCCTTCATTTAGGATGGATGGACATTGATTATGCTATTAGAAAGGATTAATTACTTGCTATTACTAAAAAAAGTATGCCAGATCAAGATAATCTTTATGAAAAAAAGTATCCAGAGCTTCTGAGCTTTTTTTTTTTTTCGCCCCACCCACCTATTAGGAATCTGAAGCTCCTCTGGAACCCAATAAGGATGTGTTGAGCTCACGCGCAGGATTGAAGCGGCATGAGGTTACTGATCTAACCTTGTGGGATTTGGAAACATGGGAAGTCACCTGTTGGCCAACCCTTCATTTTTAAACATATAATGCCGCTGAAATGGTGGGGTACATGGATTTTGAAATCCTTCTTTGATGTTTCAGTTGTTGGATTGGATTAGGTTCCAATCCAATCCTATCCTAAATTAGGTTCCAATCCAATCCTATCCCATCCATTGCACCAAACATGACCTAAAAGTGGAGCCTAATAAATGTTCTTATGAAGTTGAACTAACCTTTCCACCATGGAACACCACAAAAGCATGGCTTGCATGCCCCAAGCTACACCCTCAAATTCAATGCATTGCACTTATTCATATTAAGAACAAGAAGAAATAAAATCTCAAATTATATGTTGTACATTCTTTTCATTAGTCAATTATTCTTGCCTCATGAAAAGAAAAATTTAGAAAAAAGATAAAACCAAATAAACCAAGAATCCATTGCTCTGTCCACTCCTGGTAGGAATATTCCAACCTTCCAAGATACCTTTCTTCCATCATTCCTCCTTTTCACTATTCCCATCCAAACCCATTGCTAAACCTTAATTGTTAGGATATTGGAAGTACAACTATTGGAGGTCACTTGGCAAGGTTCAAAACGTTAAAGACAAGTAACTATTCTAGATCTCACCATTTAAACCTCTTTGTTGTTAATCATCATGATGACTTAATGACATATAATAAATCTGAGCGGCTGGGATTTGAGATTTTCATACACAATATGCCCTTTTTAGTTTATTTGTAAATTATCAGTTAAACGTTCAAAGCTGACTTTCTTTTCCAAAACACATGGATATACGACATGTACTCATATGTGCAGATAATTTTTTCAGCATAATAAATCAAATTCAGTTTATAATTTTTAATTTCTATCATCAGTCTCTGCAATAATTATGATATATTATTTGGAACTTAGGAAGTTAACTCCTCAAATACAGCAACAGCTCTTCTCATTTTCCTGATACTAAAATTTACAATAGGAATATATTGCATTTTTTTTTAAAAAAATAGAATTTATAATTTTACCAAATATGTTTGTAAACCCTCCATAAGAAAAAAATCCTGACTAGTCTGCCCTTAAATGTGATAACACTTGCATTACCTAATGTGCCAGCTTACATAACAAAGAAAAAACCAACATATAGTTCTAAATTTTCCCCATAAGTTAGTTATACTATTGCTGTTTAGGACAACTAAGTTTCTCAAGGTACGCCTGTTATGAGTAGTTAATGTAGCTTGATTTTCTCATCTTGAATTTCCATGAAGGTCATGGCATCTTACTGTTGTATGATTAGTTAACCCACATCAATGACACAAAACAAATTCCATAGCTTCTATTATAGCATCCCCCTCATTCATGCCTTCCACCAAAGGCACCACTTTCTCCTTGCACACCAAGACCAAGATCTCTATCAAGTTTCCAGGCCAAGGTAAGAAGAGCAGATTTTTTTGTCCAATATATGTAGATGAGATGGAGTTGGATTGAATGAATTAAAAGGTAGCATCTAGCTCTCGATCAACATTCTATTAGCATTTCCTTTTATGTGGCTCACGTGGATATATGATTGATTTATCATTTATTTATTCTAAACGATAATTATGATATCTGATTTTATTAGATATTTAAATTTAAGTGATAATGATGGTTTAATAAAGCTAATTTCCTATTGGTTCATTTTTGGAAAGTTATCTGATAACCTCTCTTTGATGGAACTCTCTCTCTTATATATAGTCTGTTTGACCATCAAAAAGATAAAGAAGAGAATTAGGAAAGAGGAAGAAACTCAATCTGTCCCATACGCAGCCTCTTGTTCCTCGTATCAATGGATCAAAGTACGCAGTCTACGATTAAGTTTTCATGTAAAAATTATTTATTCTAAGATCTTGGCCATTATGTTTATTAAAGAAAATCCTTTAATGGATTTTACATGTGGTATCAGAGCCTTGATTGAAGAATTTATGATTTTTCATTATGAATCTATGTTTGACGATTCTTATATATATATATATATATATATATATATATATATATATATATATATATATATATATATATATAAAAGAACAAAATAATTTAATTTTTATTGCTGGAACATCTCCTTTCCTCTATCGTATGTAAGACTCCCTCTATGTTGTGAGTCAATGAAGCCCCATTTCATGTGTCTTTCTTTTTCTTTATTTTTTGAGATCTTCACGGAAGTTTGGATCTCGTTAACACAGCGTAAGCCATGTTCTTCCTCTAGCCGCATGGGATTTCGATCATGGGATTCCAGCATTAAAGATGGTGGAGAGGGAAGGCATTAAAGGCGGTGGAGAGGGATTCCAACATTAAGTATAGTGGAGGGGAAAGGGCGAGGGGGGGGGGGGGGCTCTTGCGTACCATAGGATTTCTTCTTTTGATCATCTTCTTTTGATCATCTCAAGCGATCGTCTCCTTTTCCTTTCGTTCCATAAAGCCAGGAATTCCGATCACGGATTAAGGAACGAGATTAAAAAAAAAAACCCTTCCATGAAGAATCTCTCTTTACGAGAGACATGAAGAGATATCTATAAAGAGAGATGTCTCCCGTACACGGAAGGCATATTGGGGAAGGGGATTTAGAAAAAATAAATAAATAAAATAAAGGGCTGTGGTGCTTCGTACCTATAACAAAAAAAGATTTAAGGACAAATACATCACCACTTCATCAATCTAATGGTTAATAAAGGATGAAAGTTCAGGATATTTCTCCAATGGGAGATTAATGTTTTGAAAAATTATTACAGTAAAATTATATCGGTACACTTAAGTCTTTAGTATTCACGTAACATATTATCATTAATTAAATTTGATGTCTATATTATGTAATTTGTTAGTCACCAAAGTGGCCAAATTTAAAAGTTTATAGGTATCAAATTTAATTAAATAATTTAATTACTCATAATTATGTGATGCTTATAAATGAATGACATAATTGTTTAATTGTTATGAGTATATTGAAGTTCATTGATTATAAATATTTAAGGGTCGCCCAAAGATTGACTAGTCATTTTATAATTTATGAACATGATGTGGTTAATTAATATACTTGGTTAGGTATGTTTAGCATATTCAAAGATAGCAAACATATCTAATTTAAGTATATATAATTGCCAAGTATGTAAAATTAAAATTAAGCATCAATTATGTTTACTGTAGTATATTGTTGTATCACCCAAAGGAGAACTTCAATATGCACTTATTGTTTACTTGATGGAGTCTGAATATTTATTTAAATATATTACTCAAAGCATTAATGCGTGAGCATATTCTATTTGTTCTTGTTTCTCTTCATTCACAAGCTATGTCTGTTCAAACTTTCAATGGGCTTAATTTCTTTGAATAGCGCAAACAAGTTCAGTTTCATCTTGGTATTTTGGATCTTGATTTGGCACTCATAAATGAGAAACTCATTGCTCTTACTGACTCTAGCAGTGCTGAATAGAGGTCTTTTCATAAGACTTGGGAAAGATCAAATAGACTTAGCCTAATGTTCATGCGAATGACTGTAGCAAACAACATCAATTCCACAATTCTTGTCACTGAAAGTGCTAAGGAATTTATGAAGTTTGTGGGAGCACGTTCCAAATCTGACTCTGCTGATAAGTCACTTGCTGGGACATTGATGAGTACTTTAACCAATATTAAGTTTGATGGTTCTCGTACTATGCATGAGCATGTTGTTGAAATGACAAACATAGCAGCAAGACTAAAGACTATGGGATTGGAAGTGAATGAGAATTTTCTTGTGCAATTCATTATCAATTCCTTGCCTTCTGAGTATGGTCTATTTCACATGAGTTATAACACTATGAAGGATAAGTGGAATGTGAATGAACTACAAAGTATGCTCATTCAAGAGAAAGCAAGAATTAAGAAACATGAAAATCATTCTATTAATCTCATGGGTCAGCAAGGAGCTGGAAAGAAATCAAAGAAAGATAAGAAAGAAAGAGCAAGCAATGATCACTAAACATAAATGGGTCAACTGCTCAAATCCACAAGAAGGAACAAAAGGATGATAAGTGTCACTTTTGCAAAAAGCATGGACACTATCAGAAAGATTGCATGAAACGTAAGGCATGGTTCGAAAAGAAAGGTAAGCCTACGGCTTTTGTATGTTTCGAATCAAACCCAACAGAAGTTCCTTATAATACTTGGTGGATTGATACTGGTTGTACCACTCATGTTTCTAATACGATGCGGGGATTCCTTACGATCCAAACCATAAACCCAAATGAAAACTTTGTCTTAATGGGAAACAAAGTCAAAGTTCCAGTTGAAGCTGTTGGAACTTATCGTTTGATTCTAGACACTGGACATCATTTAGACCTTTTCCAAACACTTTATGTCCCTTCTATTTCTCGTAATTTAGTTTCTTTATCCAAACTTGACTCAGTTGGATATTTTTTTAAATTTGGAAATGGATGTTTCAATTTGTTTAAACACAATCATCTTATTGATTCTGGTATTCTTTCTGATGATTTGTATAAATTTAAGCTTGATATTTTTTTTGCTGAGACATTGTTGACCTTGCATCATAATGTTGGTACTAAACATGATTTAGTGAATGAACAATCAGCTTACTTGTGGCATAAACGTTTGGGTCATATATCTAAAGAAAGAATTAAGAGATTAGTAAAGAATGAAATCCTTCCTGATTTAGATTTTACTGATATTGGAATTTGTGTGGATTGTATTAAAGGAAAACACATAAAACAAACAATCAAGAAAAGTGCCACAAAAAGTAAACAACTTCTTGAAATTATACACACCGATATATGTGGGCCTTTTGATGTTTCATCTTTTGGTGGAGAAAAGTATTTTATCACCTTTATTGATGATTTTTCACGTTATGGTTGTGTCTATTTATTGCATGAAAAATCTCAATCGGTAAATGCTCTAGAAGTGTTTATCAATGAGGTTGAAAGATAACTAGACAGAAAAGTAAAAATTGTTAGGTCTAACAGAGGTGGTGAATATTATGAAAAGTATGATGCCTTGGTCCATTTGCCAAATTCCTTGAAAAGCATGGCATATATGCTCAATACACAATGCCTAGAACACCAGAACAAAATGGTGTTGCAGAAAGGCGTAATCGAACTCTAATAGACATGGTTAGGAGTATGTTAAGTAATTTATCATTACCCTTATTATTGTGGATGCATGCTTTAAAGACCGCTATGTATTTGCTAAATAGGGTTCCTAGTAAGATAGTTCCAAAGACTCCTTTTGAACTGTGGACAGGAAGAAAACCCATTTTGAGGCATTTACATGTTTGGGGTTGCCCGGCGGAAGTAAGATTTACAATCCACATGAAAAGAAGTTGGACTCAAGAACAACTAGTGGTTTCTTCATTGGTTATCCAGAAAGATCAAAAGGGTATAATTTTATTGTCCTAATCATAGTACAAGAATTGTTGAATCTAAAAATGCAAGGTTCATTGAGAGTAATAAAATTAGTGGGAGTTTGGAACCACATAAAGTGAAAATCCAAGAAGTTAAGATGCAAGTTTCTTCACTTATAACTTCTTCTCAAGTTGTTGTTCCTAGAGTTGTTGAACCTTTTAATAACTTCCAAGAATAACAAATTAATGATCAAACACCACAGAATGATGATATTACTAATGAACTTGCAATAAACGAACCCAATGAAGTAGCATTAAGAAGGTCTCAAAGATAACGAAGAACTATTATTTCTGATGATTATGTAGTTTATCTACAAGAATCAGATTTTGATTTGGGTATTAATAATGATCCAGTTTCTTTTTCACAAGCCATGCAAAGTGCTAATTCATCTAAATGGTTAGATGCCATGCAAGATGAGTTAAAATCAATGGATTACAATGCAGTCTGGGATCTTGTTGAATTGCCTGAAGGTTATAAAAGAGTTGGGTATAAATGGGTCTTTACAACCAAATGCGACTCAAATGACAATATTGAACGTTGTAAAGCCAGACTGGTTGCAAAGGTTTTACTCAAAAATATGGCATTGACTACACAGAGACCTTTTTTTAGTCTCTAAGAAAGACTCATTTAGAATTATTATGGCACTGGTAGCTCATTATGATTTGGAGTTGTATCAAATGGATGTGAAAACCACCTTTCTAAATGGGAGTTTGAATGAAGAGGTTTATATGGACCAACCTGAAGGCTTTTTATTTGAAAGAAAGAAACACATGGTGTGTAAACTGAAGAAGTCAATATACAGACTTAAGCAAGCTTCCCGACAATGGTATCTTAAGTTCAATGATACCATTACATCCTTTGGATTTAAAGAAAACACCGTTGATCAGTGTATATATCTGAAGGTCAGTGGAAGCAAAATCATATTTTTGATTCTGTATGTTGATGATATCTTGCTAGCTACTAATGACCTTGGCCTATTATATGAGACCAAGAATTTTCTCTCTAAGAACTTTGAAATGAAAGATATGGGTGAGGTATCCTATGTGATTGGAATCGAAATATTTCATGATAGATCACAAGAATTGTTAGGATTGTCTCAAAAAAAGCATATATTAATAAAGTTCTTGAGAAATTCAACATAAACAAATGTTCTACAAGTGTTGTTCCAACTCAGAAGGGAGATAAATTCAGCCTTATGCAATGTCTAAAGAATGAATTGGAACATAAACAAATGGAACAAATTCCTTATGTTCCTTATACATAAAGGAGTATTCAGACTCAGATTTTGCTGGATGTGTTGATATTAGAAAGTCCACATTTGGCCATTTGTTCCTTTTAGCTGGAGGAGCGATCTTATGAAAAAGTGCAACGCAGTCTGTCATTGCTGCATCCACTATGAAAGCTAAGTTTGTGGCATGCTTTGAGGCTACAATTCATGGTTTATGGCTGCAAAACTTTATTTCAGGACTTGGGGTTGTCGACAGTATTGCCAAGCCGCTGAAAATTTATTATGATAACTCCGCAGTAGTCTTTTTTTCTAAAACGATAAGTATTCAAAGGGTGCTAAACATATGAAATTGAAATACTTTCCATTAAAGAAGAAGTTCAAAACAAAGAGTGTCAATTGAACATATTAGCACCAATCTCATGATTGCAGATCCGCTGACTAAAGGGTTGCCGCCAAAGATATTTTATGAACATGTCGAAAGAATGGGCATTATTGAAAACCATTAGTGATGTTATGTTTAAAGCTTTAAGTTCCTTATGTATTTGACACTTTGAGCTCAATTAATTATTGTTTTTGATTCACTTGTGGATCCTGTTTACTTATGCTGGTATATACATAAATGAATTCTGAGAATGTTAACAGGATTTGTCTTTGATAAAGACATTATTGTTAGACCTTATTGCAATTCCCATTTAGGTCATGTTAAGTATAGAACTAGTAATGTGATACATGGAAGGGAGTACGTCAAAATAATAGCATACAACCGCCATGATCCTTATTAGTTTTTTGCTTAATGATGATTTCATGTTTGACCAATATTATGAAGGATTTTAGCTTCTGTTATGTGCATTATGATTGATTATTAAACCAGTATGTTTAATATCTCACATGGGCCAAGTGAAAGAATGTTAGCGTTTCCTTTTATGTGGCCCACGTGGATATATGATTGATTTATCATTTATTTATTGTAAATGATAATTATGATATCTGATTTTATCAGATATTAAATTTAAGTGATAATGATGGTTTAATAAAGCTAATTTCCTATTGGTTCATTTTTGAAGTTATCTGATAACCTCTCTTTGATGAAAAGAGAAATTTAACGTATTATCAGATTGGTCATCTCTCTCCTATATAGTCTGTTTGACCATCAAAACAGATAAGGAAGAGAATTAGGAAAAGGAAGAAACTCAATCTATCCCATACGCAGCCTCTTGTTCTTCGTATCAATGGATCAAAGGTACGCATTCTACGATAAGTTTTCATGTAAAAATCATTTATTCTAAGATCTTAGCCATTATGTTTATTAAAGAAAATCCTTTAATGGATCTTATACATTCTTCATGCAAGGATTGATAATCTGAATCTAGCCCAGAAAAAGCTTTGCCACTTGAAACTCTTGTTGTTGCTTCTGTTGCTTGACAATTTCTTAAATATTTCTTTTATGGTAATTGAACAATCTGCGGTTTTAGAACCTTTTCTAACCTCAAAGAAACATTTATTCACAAGACCTTATCACATCGTGCCTATGATATGAAGCCTCCCATATCTCCTCAAAAAGGTTAGAAAGACATGACACTGCAAATGAATGAGTCCATGCTATTGTGAACTTACTTCATCAGTTCTTTCTGAGAAACTGTGGTAGTATGGAGCTTATTCTGCTCCATGGCTTCCACTAGTGAATTCTGGAAAGAATAGATTGCTGGAATCTATGATTTCTAATCAAGAAAATGGTATACATTTTTCTTTTTTTTTTAAAAAAAAATCTAGTATCTAGAACGGTCAATCTCAAAAAGTAAGAAAAAAGAAAATCCTGATAAAGAGACACATCAAATCTTGTTGCATATCCATTGATATGTGTTTTTTATTTATCCTTCACAATCAACAATAAACAATGACCACATGACCACACAGAGATAGATGTCTTGATAAACTTCGGTTATATTGCAGTTAAATGAATATATGTGAAGTCAACCAGGTCACAGGAACGCAAGCACAAGTGCTGAATTACAGGATGACAAGCAACCAACACAATTTCCAGAAAACAGAAACTAGAACACAAGCACATGAAACAAGAGCAGACCATGAAGATTGCCACATTAAGTTCTTGTAATATCTAGTGCAACAAAGTTTAGATCTGGAAATAAAAGAGACAACAACAAAAGCATAGGAGCAAGATGATTAAAAAGCCTTAGTGGCCATGATTCTAATCCAAATCTATATCCTAAATACAAAGTTGACAAAATATGAATGGTGAAGTAAATTAGGAGCACACATTGAATGAATGTAATACTTTCTTCTGTTTGGCGACGACTTTAAAGCTCATCTCCTATTATCTATGGATGTCTAGTGTCAACTGGCCTTACCTTGCCAAGCATAATCACACCTTCCTGCTCTTTGGGCAAAGGCTTGTCATAGACTAGCTAATACCAATGAATTAGATCCAAAGTTTAAAAGCCTAAGTCTGGCCTAATGCTACTTAAACTGGTTTATTTATATTGTTTGTGTTCTCTCTTAATCAAACATTAGTACATGTTTAACCTTATTGAAACCTTGATTTAACCCCTAGATCGGATGGGGAAAGATAGGAGGGAAAAATTTTCTCCCTCATTTTTTGAATTTGATTAAAAAAGGGTAGAAAAATTATGCATTGGGCTTATATATATATATATTCCCTTCTTTCACTGCAAATTAAATATTATAGAAGAGATAGTATTTATTTTTCAATCTTTTTCCCTCCTATCAAAAAACTATATATATTTTTAGAAAAATACCAAATGAGCACATGGTGTAGTCTTAAGCTGGAAAACTTAGGCCTAGATATATATGGTTGAGATTAGGGCTGCAAACAAAATCTAGATCTAATCCAGTTTTATATTCGAGCCTTAATTTTGTATTCGGATCCAATCCACTTGTTAATCTAATCGAGTTGGATCTAACAAAGGAATTTTAGATCCAACGAGCCATTCAGATCTATTTGAGTCCAACAAATTTAAATACGAATAAAAAAACTTAACTTAAATTTAAATTTTTATTCAAAAACTCTTAATTCTATTCAAGTAAATAATTATCCTTAAGTTTATAAATTATGATATTTAAAACCTTTATTGATATACTTAGAGACATTATAAATAAGAATCCATCAAAATAAATAATAAAACATAAATATTTAGATATAATTAGAGAAAAAGATTAAAGAAGTTCTAGTTCTTAATATTAAAAAGAGAATTGTTTAAATTAAAACTCATTCAATAAATTTTATAAAAATAATTGAAGTGAACAAATATAAGATTTATATAATTAAGGCTTATAGTTCATGACAAATCCAGCTCGAGTCAGGTTAGATTAGAAAATATAAGAGTCAAATCTGATTCAAAATTTAAATCATGTCCAAATTTTAAATCTAATCCAATTCGTGTCTCTAAATATGAATCGGATCAGATCTAAATTAGGATTAGATTGGGTCATAATCAACCCGTCTCATTTGTAGCTTTAGTTGGGATCCATGACTTGAATGATAGAAGCCTAGATACAGGTTAATCTACTACATGGTGTGGGCCAATTTGTGGACTTAGCTTAAAACAAACTAGGCTGATCTCTTACATTATTGCGAGCAATCTTCTAGGGCAGTACAATTACAATGAATTAGCCTTGGTAATGGCTTCTTATAATTATTTTGTGCTCTGTTTTACGTCTAATGGGAAGAAATGTGTGCGCCTAAATAACTATGTGAGCATCGGTGTTCATAACTAGTTGTTCATAGGCCAAATATAAGTATGTTTATATTTCAAATCCCATTTAACTATTAAAACTAATTGTTCTTTCTTGTACCACTTGCTCCATAGTTACATTAATGTTATATTTACTTTAGCCTTCCTTATATAACAATATATACAGCTAATTTTTCAGAACACAGGGAGAACAAAATAATCCTGTTCCAATGCTTGGAAGGATCGTCATTACAAAGTCGAGATAATAGACACGGTTAAAATAATAATAAAAAAAATGCTATCAACCTACGGTCCACGCCTCCCACACTGTGTCACACCGTCCAATTTGTTGCCTTTGTATCCATGATCCTTTTCGTGAACCGACATAAGTTTTGCTTTTAATATTCTAAAACAATTTCCTATAGATAAATTAACGGAATAAATTATTCCTATAGATTTTACTTACAACACGCCTTTCCCCTGCGTCCTTAAATAAGTGCAAAAGATATTTTATGCATTGAAAACTTTTATGAAAAGATCTTTGCGCACCGCACGTATCATGCGCGGTGATCACATGCATATACGGTCATACATGTTCATAGTCATTTTTATTCTTTTCATATTGGACGTGTGGTTATACGCAGCGGCATGCCGCTTTTGCATCGAAGGCGATGCAGAAAGATTTTTTTAAACTTTTATTTATAAATATTTATGGTAAATAAGTTTGACCCATATCAATTTGTCTTATTCTTATATTTTTATCGCTATGTTTGAAATAGAAGATAAGAGAATATTCAGATTAACCAGATGTAATAATCCATGGTTTAACTATGAGTTATCCCTGAACTTATTCTCTAGAATACCCATGAATAACTAGAGCTATCTCTTGATGGCAAAGTTATTATTTAAAAAAGATGGTTATTTCCTCAGCTATCCTTGAGATAAAGTCTATCATGTACACTTATCTAGGGATAGCATTTTGAAAATCTAAAAAAGTTTAACCAAAGGATAGCCCTCCTGAACTTATTCCCTAAAAAATCCAGAAATAGCCAGAGTTATTCTTTGATGGTAAAATTATTATTTAAAAAAGATGATTATTCTCTGAATAAACTCTATCATGTATATTTATTCAGGATAGTATTTTGGGAATCAAACACTACCAAGGATCCATATGATACTTTTTTTTTCTTTTTTTCTTTTTTTCATTTTTTAATAAAAAATTAAAATCTAAGAAAATATGTTTAACTACCTTGTTTTCATTTTTTTAAAGCAAATATCATATTTTTAGAAAAAAAATGGAAGCTTTAATAACTTTTATGTCTTATTTAACTTACACCTCGTTGCAATTGAGTTAATCACACTATCTGTTTTATCTTCCTCTAAATTTTGATCTATTTCCTTTCATTCTCTAAGATAATTTTAGGATGCAAATTAATATTAAATTATAACTACTACTTAGCAAATCATGCTTCTGCTGGAAATTTAGGGGAAAAAAAAGCGAAAACATTATTTTTATTTCTATTTTTTAAAGAGAAATGATAGCGATGTCAAACTGATCTAAATGTAGCATTTTTTCCTTAAAAAAAAATTGTGATCCAACCCATAACATCACAATTTAAACGGGTGCCAAACATATTCCGACAAATCTTATGGCAACATTTGATTTTTTTTTGGATTAATTTATATCATGTGGACAAGTCCAAGGATGTCAGCTCCGTGCAAATTCCTTTCGCTGCTTAAACAAATAAAGCCCCTAAACCACCAACCACCATCCATTGGTGCAGTTCCGTGCCCAAACCTATCTACGATCACTCTTTCCTTCTGTTTTATAGCCATCCACTGCCATCGTAGGACATTATTTATCGTTGCGTCGCAAGCTAAAATTCTGGCAACCTTAGTTTAAAGCCATGTCAGAAGATCTAAGACATGCTTCGCGGTTCGCACAATATATAGTTTATTGGAAAGAAAAATAGAGGGAAGCGTGTGGGGTCTTGCTTCCGTAACTCCTTCGCACGACACCATCCATGGATGTCTTTTTCCATTCGGACGTGAAGGGAACGTTGATGGGTCCTCCACAAGTTAGGTTTTGTTGTTGGCATTTGGGAATCCCAACATTGAAAAAGATTTTGCATCGAGTATGGTATAATTATACATGCAAAGAATAAAAATATTAGAATCCTTTACTGGGGTTATGGCCGTGACGATGATACATGCATCGAATATTTTTTTTATATATTATATAAATAAATTTTAATGCTTTTAATTATATACAAATAATAATAACATAAAAATTCAAAAGCATAATGTATGAAATAAGAGTTGAAAGCAATGAACACGATTTTTTAAGGAATATGATTGAAGCTTGATGAGGGATAAAATTATCACATTAATGTTGGTGCGCACCAATAATTGAGTCAAGACCAATTTCAACATCCTGTCAGCCAACTGTCATATCGAAAGACAGCAAAGTCGGATCGCCTTCAGCAGAGTCGAGTCACTCCGACGAACCGAGCCATTCCATACTCAGCAGACCGAGCCATTCCCATCCCTCGGTGAACCGAGCTATTCTACGCCTCGGCAAACCGAGCTGTCCTATGCCTCGGCCATACCGAGGTACTCAAGCACCTATGCAGAATCAAGCACGAGAGAGTTCAAATTCATGATAGCTGAACAAGATTCCAAACGAAAAATCATGCAAACGATACCAAAAGTGGCCTAAGGGCCATAAAAGTGGCATAGAGCCTACATAATCGCTGAATCTCAAGGCATCAACCAACTCTCCTGGCCGTCGATCCTCTAACTCACAAGATAACAAACTTGATTCGAATCCTAACAGTTTTCAGACCCCCTATGACGCGCCCAAGAATCGGGTGATCGCATATAAATACCACAGTCCTAAAGCCTCTCATACGCATTAATAACTCTCATACAGAAAAACTCCATTAAAGCTCTAGCAGAGCTCTGAATTCTCGGAATAATACCGAACTCTTCGAGAGCCTTCTCCTCATATCTGCTTGCTGAGAATTTCCACTGACTTGGACGTCGAAGGGTCTTCCGTAGAGGGCCACCCAAAACACCCTTTGCGTGAGACTGTCTTGCAGGTTCCATCCCGGACGAGAGACCAGCATCGGATCCGGAGCTAGTTGCACCCGAGTCAGAAAGCGAATTTTGCCTCAATTGTACTCCACAATCAAATCTTTTTATTTTAAAATTAAAAAGAGGAAGATATGCATTGATTTATATTTATTTAGATTACTTGAAAAAATGCACCGCTGAAGATTCAAACCCCAGAACTTTCTTGGTAGACGGTAGAGGCTCTTTAGAATCGTTAGTATCCGCTTTCTACGTATAAATTGCTAGATCTTAGACATCAGTTGATAAAGGCCTGATATATTAACAAGACTCTCTCTCCCTACACCACTACTTTAACGTTTTGGTATTTTAATAGTTGCATATCTATTGAGAAATCCTGATACATCTGGCCTTCTTCCAAATTTCTCTAGTTTCTTAAATTGACCGGCATCAACGTTTATTTAAATTCATGAGTCTATCAGTGAAATATGTTTTATAAAATTTGGATCCTACCTAGGTTGGTAGAAAAAGCTATTAAATGTGCTGATTGATTAAGTCGGTAAAATTTCTCCTAACTGATGCGAGAAAATTTGGGCTATAGAATTGAAAGCATTTTATTGCATAGTAGATAGCTTCACCACTGCACAAATGTCTTCGTGCTAGTTGGCATGGTGTTTTATTTAGTATATTGCACGTATAACTTGAGGTTATGGTTGTCCTAAAATTTTTTTTTTTTTGTTTGATTCTGTTAAGGCTAATTTCTCGGTTTTTTATGAGTTTTGCTTCTGTTTTTTATACCTTCCATGTAAGGTCAACCACATCGACGCCTTTAATTCTGCTCTGAGACTAGAAGGCAGATCATTTGCCCTAAGCATTACATACACATATAATTTATTAATTAGTGTTCTCAAAAGAAAATTTTCAAT
This sequence comes from Calamus simplicifolius, assembly GCA_900491605.1. NCBI lineage: Eukaryota > Viridiplantae > Streptophyta > Magnoliopsida > Arecales > Arecaceae > Calamus > Calamus simplicifolius. The sequence goes on along the minus strand of UESW01002109.1, from coordinate 156,407 downwards.
AGAATTTTGCTTGTATCCATGAAGCCTTCTAACTTCTGATTTCTCAAATCATCTAGGCAACATATTTTGTTTGTCCCGTCTTTACAGATTTATCTTTTTTTTTTAAAAAAAATCTATTGTATTTAATAAAATGATCATGTCAAGTTTAATCAAATGATACAAAAAATTACTTTTAATAAATTATTCTGAAATAAAATTAAGACCAAAATAACAACATACAAGACATGACGTCATCTCATGATTTGACCTCATTGAAATATTTTATAAAAAACGTTTTATTAAAAAAAAATCTTTGAGGATTTATATTTTTATTATATAATCCTATAATTAGTTTAAAATTTACAAAAAAATCTTTTATCTAAATCCCTACTTTAAATAATAAGTATAAAAATTTTATGCAATCTAAAAATTTGAATTTTTCACATGATAGATACATCTCGCTAAAAAAAGATATGACAATCACATAAAATATCTAACATCCTTTTCCTTCAAAACGATAATATCTATTTATATTATTTTTGAATATCTAAATTTATGGGACAAATTAAAACTATTTAAAAAAAATACAAAGATGATTAAATTTGAAAACATCATCCTTACAATCTATAATACAACAGTCCATCATGAGATTTTAAAAGATAGTAAAACATAAAAAAAATTTCAATGTTCTTTTCTAACGAAGTAATAGACAAATGTCTTGAAATCTATTTTACTGTATTCTACTATAAAATACTTTATTTTTGAATAAATATATTAACAAATATTTTAGTGGAGCCAACCTTTTCCTTCTCTCTCTCTTAAAAAAAATCTCCTTGCATCTCTTTTCTCGGCTTGATTGGGCAGGATTTGGGAGAGGCATCCTTTAGAGAGGTACGATGATGGCTTACATAGTTTATCAAGTATGGTTATCCAGAATTAGCTTGTGTTTACTAAGTTTGCTCTCTCTCATAGAATTTTATGATAGCCTTCTCTTTATCAACTAAGTACACTTTTCATTGGATAGTTCTTGATTCTGATAGCCCTGGCCCCTAGGGTTCCTATGCTGTCTTGGCAGCGCATCGACGTACGGTCTTCATATCTTGAGAGCCTCACCTCTAGGATCTATCAAAATCAACTTTGATGGAAGTGTTCGTGGTGGATCTACAGATTGGGTTTTATGATTCGAGAGTCGGATGGTGTGATGTTGGCAGCTGGTGGATTTGGCTTCTTGACTCCTCGGTGTCTTAGCGGAGCTGTATGCCGCTTGGCTGGTATTTCTGTGCCATTCGCAATCTGAGCTTTCGTATTCTTATTATTGAGGGGATGCTATTACTGTGATTTGTTGGCTCCATCAGAATCACTGTGATCATCTACCTACCAACCCCTTAATCTATGACATTCGATCTCTTCTTCAGGGCGTTCACTGCGTTCATTTATAGGAAGCCAACTCAACGGCAGATTGGATCGCCGTCAGGATGGCCTACCACTCTGATTTTTAGAGTTGAAAGCTGAAGACTATGTCTCTTGTTCTAACCTAAATTTTTATTCTGATATATCGAATTCGACTCACCTTGGTGTGATCATTCGTCCGTAAAAAAAAAAAATCTAATAAATAATGGTAAACATACGACGCGGTGCCACATCTCCAATAAGAATAAAATAAGAACAGTGTGAAATGAGATTGCGGTTTCCATTATTCAACTGAAGTCTTTGTGTTTCACACCATCTTTGAAGCTGGATACATCGCTCTCAATTATTTTATCTGTGAGTCAGCTCCAAATTTTCCACCATCTATTTATCTATCTAATCCTCCTTTTTTCAAAGAGGTAGTTCTATCGACTCCAATCCAACTTCGGAAATTTATCAAACACTAAACTCATTCACACGTGCTCGCCAGACAATTGTATGCAGGGATACATAAAAAGGAAGCCCTTATTATTTAAAAAAATGGGCTGCGCTTTAAATGTCAACTTGATCAATATCCGTGCTGGTTGGTATTCAATCTTTCCCAATTTTCCGGGCTTCTACTTCTCCCATTGCCCTTTGGGAAGTCTATTTTTTCGTCGGTTCCTTTTGAAGTCGCTGTCCCAGCCGTTCAAAGGGGGAGGGGAGGGGAGGTGTCCATGGTTGGGTGAGCTGAAACCCACTGCCGGCATTGACTTGTATTTTTCTTGTTATCTCGTCATGGGATGCTCGTCGTCTCTTGAATCTTTGGAATTCTCTGAGAGGCCCCTGAGAGATAAGTAGAGTCGTGGGTTCTTGCTCAGTCTCACAGCAACGCAAGCTCCAGTTCAAAAGAAAGCTCCTTTTTGGAAGTAAGGACTCGTTGGTTTATTCTGTTCTTTTGTCGGTCTTGCCGCACTCTGTTAGAAAGATGGGCTTTTGAGGAGACAACTGTGGATTCTTGTATCGTTTTTAAGAGCGGAGGAGGTTTCCTTGTACGTTCGTTTCGATGGTTTTTGGAATTTCTACGAATGTATTGGTTTGTTCTCTTCTTCTGCTTGTTTTGTTGAGCTTTGCTAGAAAGATAAGATTTTGAAGAGAGAATATAGATTTTTGCATCGTTTTTAAAAGATGTTTATTTATTTCTTTCCTTTGGATGGTTATTGGAATTTTTATGTTGGTAATCAGTAGTAACTTTAAGGAAAAAGATATGAGCAAGCTATAAGGGTCCTCCTTCGTGCTAAATGTTTTATTATAAGATGTTTTGCTCATATAATGTAATGAGGTAGGTGCCAAGTTTCTGAAAAATTGTGTTATTTAGGATTGCGTGGAATTTCTGATGTGGGTTTAGAGGGGAAACGATGGTTATTTTGGATTGTTTCATTACTTACTCTGTCATGGCTTTTGCTTGAGATTTTCAAAGGGCAATTGCAAAGATGGGTTATTTTCTAAACCAAAAGCAAGATTTTTTCCCTAAGAAAGTGACTTGAATGATTCTTGCATAATTTCTGGGCCAGGTTACCAGGTTATACTTCAGTGGCTTAAGTATGTAAGCTTTATTCTGTCTCCTTTTCCAATTTCTTCTGAAATTCCTCCTTCAATGGAATATTTGTGTCGAAAAGTGTCCCCGTCTGAAGAACATAGCTGCTACATGTCTTTTTATAATAAAATTACTTGAAGAAACGGGGTTTCCTTGTGTTAATCTTGGTATCTGAAACTTGTATGGGAGGGAAATTATGACATCTGCTCTTAAGGAGGCGATATATTTCACTTTTAGAGGTTGTCTTTTTGGAACATGATTTGAGAGGAAAAATATTGTTGTTGATGATGCTTATTGAGAAATATATATTTCACTAGTCTTTCCTTGCCTTTCATTAGGAATTACAAAATTTTAGTCACTTATGGTGTCTAGATCTTAGTGTACAACAAAATCTTTTGATGTGAATTTTTGATAGTGTATGAATATCTTAATGATCCTACATAATGTTATTTGTGATGTAATAGAGATGCTTTGATTCTTTGTGATGCAAAAGGTTCCTTGGTTTTGTGGTTCTCTTTGTAAATTTCAATCTGCAGAGTAAATAAGGGGTCTACAGAGTGGGACTATGAAGTGTTTCCCTTTCTCAAATGGAGAGAAGGGAGAGCCTCAAGCGAGGAAGTCTCCGTCTGCTATGTCAAGCAGCACCACATCGATAGATCATGATATGAGGAGGTCAGGGTCTGCTTTCAACTTGCTTAGTGTCTCAGACATGAGTGCTGACTCCATAGGGAGGTCTCCATTCCCTAGTTTTTCACAGTGGCCAAGCAATCTCAGGATATTCACTTTTCAAGAACTGAGGAATGCTACCAGGAATTTCAACCGCTCACTAATGATTGGAGAAGGTGGATTTGGATGTGTTTACAGGGGCACAATCAGGAGCTCCGATGAACCAAACACAAGAAAAGATGTTGCCATAAAACAACTCAGTCGCAGAGGGCTGCAGGTGAGTTATTTACCACCTGTTCTCATCAGTTTTATTTATTAAAGTCACAGTGTTCCTTTCCTTCAAAAAAGTCACTTTGTTACTTATCCTTCATAACATTGTGTTGCTTATTCTTCATACCACTAAATAGTATTTTGCTGGCAATAAGCAAGAAGGAAAAGTTCTTTGACCGGGTACAGGTTTTACAATGTTATGGATAAAGATCGTTTTTCTCTATTTAGTAATTATCAACCTTTTAGACTAGATTATAGGTATGGAATTGTCTATATCACTATTTCTTAGTCCATCTATTTGTCAGCTAGGCGACAATTATCATTTGCCTTATTGCTTGTGTCCATGTACTTTGGTTTTTCGTTATAGATATAGGAAATGCTTGGGCGTGAGAGAAATAAATGGAGGGATGATTTAAGTGCTTGCTGATGAAAGCTAGGATTCCTAATGGAAATAAAATTTTATATTTTTTCAGGTCTAATGAGTTGATTGTCTTTTCCTAGGCATTACTTAGCTATACCAGCCTATTTGAAGCAAGGTTTATAAACTCGGTATTGGTAGGGTACTGTATATTATCAGATTGGTATGGTATGATCAGTGGTATGATGTAGTGTGCATCCAGTACTTTATATCAATTTTATCTCCCAAACATCATCACCAAAATATTAAATCAATCCTACACATCCCAAATAACTGATGATAATTTAGGGAACAAAAGTGTTTCCCTTTGGTAGAAGGCATTTATTCATTGATAATTACTTTCCAATAACTAGTGGAGATCATGTGCTACGGTACCAGAAGGATTTATGCATTATGTGCTGATTGAAATGATAAGGAAATGAAAAGTTGTGAATTCAACAAAAAGAGAGCGTCTACTCTTAATCACATGATTTGTTTCGTATCATATTCATTTTAATTTGCTGTTCCAAACATCTAGTAATTATCTTTTGAGTGTTGAGGGCTTGAAAAGTTAACAGATGGTTGATGACAACCAAGGCCTATATGTTGCTTGTCATATAAGAGCAATAAAAAAGGAAAAGAAAATCAGGGGATTGTACCAAAATAATTTAAACTTGCATCTTACCATCAGTTCCCCTTAGGGGGCTGAGGTCCTATATAACCTTTCATAGTTAAAATACCTAATCTCCCACTTCTCCATCTGTTATATTTGTTTCACATTTGGAGAATGCACTATTCCAGGTTGTGACCCATCAATCATTATCCCTAATGAGCCATACTGCTATACCAGATGGACAGGGATATGAAGTTGAGGAGGATTTAGGGATCTTAAATCGTGTCAATGGGCTATAAATGGATCAAGTCAACTTTAAAGTATAATGACAAATGAGTCAATCCGAACCTAATTCTTTATTAATCGAATCAGAAATCTAAATCCAAACCCAACCTATGTATTACCCGGGTTACACAACACGATTCGTGTAACCTGTTTAATAATCGGATCATGTTTGGGTTGATACAAATGCATGACCTATGTGACCTGTTGGCTTGTGTAACCCATGTAACTCATGTAATATGTATGATATGTTTAATACCAATTCAATCATAAAGTAATTGTATATGTAAAATCATAACTAAAGCACAAACAATTTTTTTTTTTTTTTTTATTCAAGAGAAACAAAAGAGATATAAACATAAAATTCTTACATAAAAAAAATCATTATTATAAAAAATAATAAATTAAAGGGTAACATTAATTTGGATAAATAGGTCTGATGGATCGGGATTACATGGATCGAGTTACATGAATTATCTATTTAATAATTGGGTCAATTTTAGATTAACGAATCCACCCCAAGATTGATTTTGATCCGAATCCGTTTATGCTCAACTTGAATCCGCTAATTTCATGTCAAGGTCGAATTGGGTTCACAGGTCATGTCCAAAATTGCTATCCTTGGAAGGATTATGTTGAACACGAAGAGCACTGATGTTGATATAAAAGGAATAGATGCAAAAGAAAGAGAAGTAAATGCAGAAGAAAAATATACCTTACTGATATTATCAGAAGAAGAAGAAGTGCAACTGATCCACTATAAAATCACATATATTCTTTAATTGTTCAACAAGCTATTATAAGCATAAGCTTGCGTTTTATTTAAGCTAATAGTGCAACAATGTAACCCAAGTGTTTTCATATCTTAGATCTCAGGAATGATAAAAAAATGAGCCGTACCCTCCCTACTGTATTAGCGATCCTAAAATCATGATGTGAGGATCAACTGATGGTTAATCATAATCAGTTAACTTAGACTGGATATGAAGTTTCCTTTTCTCGCTAAGTTACTGCATATTGTTCTTCATATGGTTGAGATATTAGTTGTTTTGACCTTGGACAAGAGACCCATGTGCTTCTTCGTATCGTCTTTATAGAAAATTTAGGAGAGAATTGGCCACACCTTGTGTAAATGAAAACTTATCACATATTGATGGGTCTTGATTGAGTGCAAACTCTTTGGCAACAATCCACAGATTATGATAACGTTTCTGTTTTTTTTTGCCAAATCTTGCCTATGTTGGAAAAGTTGTTCTTATTGTCAATGTTGTTTTTCTCACCTGTCCTGAATGTCATTCCACTTTTGGATCCTATCTACAAGTCAGAATAAGTTATCACTACATTCCATCATCAAACTTGTAAAATGGAAACTAGCTTCAATAACTGATTTGGTTTTATGACAGGAAACTCAACAATGGGGTATTATTTTTTACCCTGGGCAATTTTTGAAGATTATTTAATGAAAGGAGAAACACTGAAACATGTTTTCCCCATGCTGCAGACAAACATATGATATAGTAAAACAAGCTTGATTTATTGGGTATCAAGGTAATAAGGTGTTCTCTAAGGGTTGTATAGAGATCTAAAGGACATTTTCAAATAAAAAAACAGAAACAAGCATTAGAAATATTTGCAGCAAGTCAAGTGTCCTCCTTAGTGCTGCGGTGGGCTGATGCCAAGAGTTAAACTAGAGTGTTTATTGCTTTTCACATGTTATTAATGAACCAATAAATTTTATACATTAGAAGCTGTCATGGCGTATGCAGTCCAGAGATGATACAGTAGAAGTTGATGTGGTGAAAATCTCTGTTAACACTGGAATTTCAGAGAAAGCTTTGTAAGGATAAATAATCTAAATATGTAGAAACAAAGAAAATTGAATGTGAATAAAGTAAGACTAAAAAGAGTGATGTCCCAATCAAAATTTGTTCCTAGAGAAACCATGATATGATAAAAATTGTTATTTTAATAAGTTGTGCTGAAAAAAGAGAGTTAAAATGATATGCTTAATATAATTACAGGGAGAATGAAGTGTGGGCATGTTTCGTGCTGTTTGTATGATGGCCAAATATCTTTCTTCATTCAACTGTCCTTTGAGTAAAGATAGAGGTAGAGGTTGATCTAAATTAACGTGGATAAAATAATTAAAAAAGATATAACTATTTGTAATTTGAATGTAGACTTAGTTCTGAATAGAGCAGAGTGGAGGAAGCAGATTCATGTAGCCGACCCATGTTGTTGGGAATGATAAAAAGAAGAGATACGGGACTAAAAAATTTTAAAAGTAGGGCTTCTTCAACGATGGTTAGAAAGTTGAGAAGGGAAATAAAATTGCTAAGGATAATTTTGGGTGAAGGCAAAAAATAAAAGGATAAACTTGCACTTCATTATTTCGAATGATGTCATTTATAAAGGTTTAAATAGAGATGAAATAAACATCGTGCAGCAAGAAATTAGAGGCACATTATCTACTATCTAATAACGTGCGAAACTAATTAGCCCACGTACAGATAAACTTAAAAGATAAAACCCACGAACAGATAAACATGGGACACATAAAACCCACGAACAGATAAACATGGGACACGTAGAGTGACTTGGTCTAAGTAGGAGAACGTGGGACTCTGCGTTATCTAACTGCAAAGTAGAGAATGTGGGACACTCAATTCTGCATTATCTCAACACTCCCCCTTAATGCAGATACTCCCAATTTTTCTTTTAAATATAAAAGCTTTCCAATGACAATGCTTTTGTGAAGATATCAGCTAATTGTTCTTTGGTGTTGCAAAGTTGCAGTTCAATACTTCCATTAGTCACTAGTTCACGAACAAATGATGTCGAAGTTCAATGTACTTTGTTCGCTGATGAAATACTAGATTCTTTGTCATTGCAATTGTGGATTGATTGTCACAGTTGATAGTAGTTGGGCCCTTTTGTGATAGTTTTAAATCCTCCAATACTCTACGCAACCAGATAGCGTGACAAGCTGCAGCAGTAACGGCTACGTACTCAGCTTCAGATGATGATAGTGCTATAGTACTTTGTTTCTTTGAACTCCAAGATATTGCTCCAGATCCAAGGGTGAAGATGTAACCAGAAGTGTTTTTTGATCATCAACTGAACCTGTCCAATCACTATCAGAAAAACCACACAAAGATAACTTATTAGCATTAGTGTATGAAATACCATAGGTAATAGTTCCTTTTAAGTATCTCAACACTCTTTTCGCTGCCACAAGATGAATTTTGCTTGGACTTTGCATGAACCTTGATAGCAAACTTGTTGCATACATAATGTCTGGACGAGTATTTGTGAGATATAGCAAACTTCCAATTAGACTCTTGTACATATGTGCATCAATATGTTCTTCTCCATTATTTTGGCTAAATTTCTCACCAGTGTTCATTGGAGTCTTCATTGGCTTGCAATCAGACATTGCAAATTTCTGAAGATCTTTTACATACTTCTCTTGAGAGACAAAAATTTTATCACCAAATTGTTTTACTTCCAAACCAAGAAAGTAATTCATCAAGCCAAGATCTGATATCTCAAAATTTTTAATCATACTATTTTTAAATTCTGCAATCAGTTCATCACTACTGTCGGTATATACCAAGTTATCAATATATAAACAAACCATAAGAATATTTGTACCTTTTGACTTGACATATAAGGTGGGCTCGCTTTTGCTCCTTTGAAAGCCATTCTGTACAAAGTGCTGATCAATCCTTTTATACCATGCTCTAGGTGCCTGCTTAAATCCATAAAGTGCCTTCCGTAATCGATACACCTTCTTTTCTTCATTAACAACTTCATAGCCTTGTGGTTGCTGCACATATACTTCTTCATCCAAAAAACCATTCAAAAAGGCTGATTTGACATCAAGTTGAAAAACATTCCATTGATAATGAGCAGCTATAGATAAAACTGTTCTAATTGCATCAAATCTAGCTACTGGAGCATAAGTTTCTGCAAAATCAATACCTTCTCGCTGCATATAGCCCTTTGCAACAATCCTTGCTTTAAATTTTTGGATTGACCCATCTGCTTTGTATTTGATTTTGTATATCCATTTTAAACCAATAGCTTCATGGTTAGGTGGTAGATCCATGAGCTCCCAAGTACCATTTTTTATTAATGTTGAAATTTCATCACCATAGCTTTGCTCAATTCTTTATGCTTTATTGCTTCTTCAAAACAGCTTGGTTCATCAACAGAAGTAAACTGACATCTTTCATATATATCAATCAAGGGTTTTATCTTTCTTGGAGGAGATCAGAAGATGATAAATAAGGAGAACTCACAAGTGTAGACTGCACAGGTGTTGACCTTGGTGAAGATTGATTTGGATCAGTTAAATCTTCACTTTCATCATCAAAGACCACTGATGTTTCTTCAGCTTGAGCTCCACCTATTGCTGTATTCTGTAATTCATTCCAATTCCATGCATTCTGCTCATCAAATATCACATCCCGGCTAACAACAAGCCTTTGAGTTATAGGATTATAAAACCGATAAGCCTTGCTTTCAATACTATAACCAATAAAGATGCATTTCATGCTATTATCATCTAATTTTTTTCTTTTCTGAGATGGAATGTGAACATAAGCAAGACACCCAAATACTTTAAAATGAGTTACCTTTGGTCTCCATCCATGCCAAGCTTCAAATGGTGTTATGCCTTGAAGTGAAGATATGGGGCTACGATTGAGTATATAGGCAGCGGTATGAACTGCTTTGGCCCAGAAATTGTTAGGAAGCCCTTTTGCTTTAATCATGCTTTTTGCCATCTCAACAAGACTCCTATTCTTTCGTTCTGCTACTCCATTTTGTTGTGGTGTGAAGCTTGCAGTCAATTGCCTGTGAATGCCATTATCTTCACAAAAAAAGTGAATTCTTTTGAAAGAAATTCTCCACCCCTATCGGTTCGCAATATCTTTAATGCATGGCCACTATTCTTTTCAACAAAGCATTTAAACCTTTTGAATACAGAGAAGCTATCTGACTTTCTTTAACAAAATATACCCATGTGATTCTGCTAAAATCATCAACAAAAATAATAAATACTTGCTATTGTCTAAGGATGGAGATTGCATTGGTCCGCATAAATCTGCATGCACCAGTTCAAGTGGTTTTGAGGCCTGCCAAGCCTTTCCTTTTGAAAAACATCCCTGTAATGCTTTCCAAGCACACAACTCACATATATGATCATTCTTCATAATTCTAGGCAACCCATACACCATATTTCTTTTTGATAAAAGCTCCAAATTGTGATAACCCAAATGTCCATATCTATGATGCCATAACACATTATGATTTGCTAATGAGACATTCAAGGCATGATCAAGACTTAGAGAGAAGTTTATTTTCAATCATAGGTATCTCAATAATAAGTGAACTCTTAGTGTTATTATAAACACAACATCTTAAATCTTCAAAAACAAGTGAATAACCTTCAGTCAAAAATTGCCCAACACTCAACAAATTAGACTTCAAGTCAGGAATATATAAAACATTTCAATTGATTTCAAGCCATAGAAATCAAGTTTCACAGTACCTTTCCCATGAGCTTCTCGAACATTACCATCACCCATTTTTACCTTTGTAGTAATAGATTTGTCCAAATAAGAAAAGATCTCTGCACGACCTGTCATATGATTGCTGCACCCACTATCAATGTACCAAACTTCTTTAGGACATTCTTTTGCAGTAAAGCATGCAAGAAATAAATTTTCATTTGACTCATTTTCATGTTCTGCAAAATTTGCATGTTTTTCTTTTAATCTACAAAAACACTCAATGTGGCCATACTTTTTGCAAAAATGACAAAGAAAAGGCTTAGAGATTTCACCCTTTTCATTACTTTCCTTTATCTGACAAAACCTTTCAATATGACTATATCTCTTGCAATAATTACGCTGAAAAGGTTTAAAATTTTTACCTTGGCTGTTACCTTCATTGCGATTCTGATAAACTTTACCAAGACGTCCTCCACCTCTTCTGTCTCAAAAAGAACCTCCTCTATTTCTTGGTGTACAATGCTGATTGATGCTTTCCTTTGGAGCATTCACCTTAGAATGAAAGGCTTTTTCTACTATACTTTCATTGGACCTTTTCAATCTGTCATCATGTGACTGAAGAGAGCCAAGTAATGCACTAACTCAAAGTTTGGTTAGATCCTTGGATTCTTCTATAGCAGCTACAATATGATCATACTTAACTGACAAACTTCGTAATATTTTTTCAACAACTCTTTGATCAAATAAATCTTCACCATAAATTCTCATTTGATTAACAATTTCTTGCACTTTTGAAAAAAACCGATCTAAAGAATCATCATCTTTCATGCTCAATGTCTCAAATTTTTGACGAAGAGTTTGGAGTTTGACAGTTAATACCTTAACATTACCTTGATATTCTTCTTGCAACAAATCCCAAGCATCTTTAGAGGTTGTAGCTGCTGAAATTCGAGGAAAAATTGCATCACCAATGGCCTGTTGAATGAAGAAGAGAGCTTTGGCATCCTTTTTTATATTCTCTGGCTTTAATGCTCCTTCCTCTGGTAGGCCTTTCTCCACCAATTCTCACAACTCTTGTGAGATAAAAAGAGTCTTCATCTTTTTGCTCCAGAAATCATAGCCTTCTCCTTTGAATATTGGAATCACCGGGTTGATGGTACTGCTGTTGAATGCCATTGGCTCTGATACCACTTGATAAAAAGATGAGATACGGGACTAAAGATTTTAAAAGTAGGGCTTCTTCAACGATGGTTAGAAAGTTGAGAAGGGAAATAAAATTGCTAAGGATAATTTTGGGAGAAGGCAAAAAATAAAAGGATAAACTTGCACTTCATTATTTCGAATGATGTTATTTACAGAGGTTTAAATAGAGATAAAATAAACATCGTGCAGCAAGAAATTAGAGGCACGTTATCCACTATCTAATAACGTGCGAAACTAATTAGCCCACGTACAGATAAACTTAAAAGATAAAACCCATGAATAGATAAACATGGGACACATAAAACCCACGAACAGATAAACATGGGACACGTAGAGTGACTTGGTCTAAGTAGGAGAACGTGGGACTCTGCATTATCCAACTGCAAAGTAGAACATGGGACACTCAATTCTGCATTATCTCAACAGAGAAAACGCTTAGATGAGTTGAGTTGAGTATTCAACTGTCCTTTGATATTTCATTCTCAACACATCTTTTCTGTTTGAATGTTAAGTTCTTGATGGTTTATCTGAAAAACATGCCCTACCAAGACAATCTTCCTCCCTCTAAAGTGGCTGGAAGAAAAACTGTATATGTAAATTTACACTCCACATTCTTAGTCCCTTAATAAGGCCCGATAAAATGTATTTGGATAAAGGACATCTACCAAGTGGTATAGACTGTTAAGAGGACCAAATTATTGTATAGATTTGTTTACTCCTGTCCCAAAAACAAAATCCAGAAATATTTCCTCTTTATCATTGCAATTAGATTGATTTGTGCAAGTAAGTTTCTTTCATTCGGTTGTAGTTGTTTGAAGAAAGTTATTCACCAACCATAGTGTTTTGTGACCTGTACATTCCTTTGGCAAAAGTTTTAGACATCCATGCTATTCAAGAATGTTCCGATTGTTGGGGTTAGTCGTTGATGAACAACAATAGGATCAATCTCGTTGGAGAAGTACTCTGGGTTTTCACCCTTTGTTGCCAATAATTAGATTGGTGTAGCGGTAATGCGCTTGCTCTCGAATCCCTTGATCCTGGGTTTGAATCCCACACAACCCCTTTTCCTAAAGATTTATTTTAATAAATAAATCTTTTTCTATTCTTTGCTGGATGCGCTCCTCCCTCCTCTTTTCGCTCCTTGAGAATGCTTCCGTACGTGGTGTCTTCCACTACCCATGACTTCCACCACTTGTGAGTTCCTAGGAGGAGTCTTCTCCTCCTCAATGAGTTGACCACCACGTTCTCCCATGAAATGTCTCCTATGAGCGTCCGTTGGATGTCTATCGGCTTTGGATCTTCACCGTTGGCTTTGGATCTTCACGCATCTCCCATGAAGCTTTGGTCCTCGTCCATGAAACTCCGTAACGTGACGCCGAGAGAAACACCGAGAAGGAGGAAGGGTAGAAGATGAGAGAGGATCGGAAAATTTTCTTAGGAGAAAAGAATCTGTTGCTTATTTCATCCAAACACCAGAGACTAGGGTTTAAATACATCCATCAAGTGGCCCAGGCCTATACTCAACAAAAATTTTCATAGACTAACCCAATGAGATTAAACTAATCTTCAAGCCCGTGTACATCCGTGACTTGATTTAATCTCAATCCTTGGACCCACACCCAGCCCAATACAAGTTAGCCCAACCTAGGCCTTGATAGCACCATACCAGGCCCAATAATCTCTACCTTGGTGCTTCAAGGCTTCAGCACGTTCGCCGTGTCCATCAGCTGTAATACCTACGAAATCTATTCCGTGAAAAAACATTGGTCAGCGCATCTGCTGGATTCTTCTTGGTATGTACCTTCACCAGCTTCACTCCACCTTCTTTCACCAGCTCTCTGTAGTCGATGCCTTCCTTATGAGAGTATCCTTTGGCCACTAGTCCTGCCTTGTATCTGAAACTTCGTTGCTCTGAAGGCCTTTTCTTGCGCTGATAAGCCCATTTGTAACCAATGAATTTTTTTCTTGTGGTAACTGGACCACCTGCTACGTGCTAGTCCTGTAGAGAGACTGCATCTCCTCTGTTATAGCCTGCATTTCTACCATAGCCTGAACCCACCTATCCCAGTCCTGGCAGTCCTGGCTCTTCACAGCCTCTTGATAGGTGTAAGGGTCTTCATTCGTTGTCATCAGGGCATATGACACCGAATCCTCGAAACCGTATCGAATTGGTGGTCGCACGTTTCTTTTGGGCCTGTGCAGTGCGATCCCAGTATCAGTTCCTTATCCAGTTGCATCCTCTTGAGTTCTCTGCCCAGCTGCATCATGCTGAACTTCCTGGCTTCTAACCCTTTTACTAGTCCTCTCCATCTGAATCTCAAAACCTCCTGGTCCATTAGCAAATGACACGACTGTATAGGAGGTCATCTGACTAGTGTTATCGTGTTCCACCTCCTGCAGTCCCTGTTGTGCATCTGTACCATTTCTGCTCTGGAGGATCGAGCTCTCATCGAAGGTCATATCCCAGCTGATGACAACCTTCTTCTCCAAGGGATCCCATAGCCGATACCCCTTGATTCCACATGGATAGTCCAGGAACACTATCTTCTTTGATCTGACGTCTAACTTACTTCGCTCCCTAGCACCAACATGCACATATGCCATTAATCCAAACACCCTCAGATGGTTCAGGCTTATCTTCTCTTTAGACCATATCTTCTTTGGAATGCCTCCATCCAATCTGGTGTGCGGTGACTGATTGACCAAGTAGCTGGCTACATCTATTGCGTCAACTCAGAATATCTTTGGAAGCCCTGTCTGTAGTCTTAAGCATTTGCTTTTTCTAATAGTGCTCTGTTCATCCTCTCAGTCATCCCTTCCTGTTGAGAAGTTTTTATTACCGAGAAGTGCCTTTTGATGTTCCACTCCTTACAAAATCTTTGAAACTCCCTGCTGGTGTATTATCCTTCATTGTCTGGCCTCAGACACTTCACACTCTTACCCTGCTCCTTCACCTCAGCCTTTCAGATTCTGAACTTGGTGAAAACCTTCGATTTCTTCATGTAGTAGACCCACAGCTTCCTTGAGAAATCATCTATCAGGATCAAGAAGTATCTGGCCCCATTCTTTGCAGAAACTGGAGCTGGTCCCCAGACATCCATGTGTACTAGCTCCAGAGGTTCTACACTCCTAGCTGTGCTGACCAAGAACTGTACTCTCCTTTACTTTTTCATTTGACATTGCTCACAGATCTCTATATCTTCACCACTCAGATCCGAAAGTAGCCCTTCTTTGCTCAGTTCTTTTATTTCCCTGTCTTCCATATGGCCTAGGCGGTAATGTCACATCCTATACACATCCTGAGGATTCTATTCCACAGCTACTGCCTCAGATTTTTTGGTCACCATAGAGCCCTCCAACCTGTATAGGTTGTTCTCCAGTCTTTTCCCTTTTATCACCACCATAGCTCCATTGAAGATGTTCAGAACTCCACTTATGGCATGACTGCTGAAGCTGTTTCCAGTCCGCTCCAGGTACTCCAGTGACTAGATTTTTCTTGAGTTCTGGAACATGGTTCACGCTGGTAAGAGTATGCACCATGCCATCAAACATCCTCATCCTCACAGTGCCAATCTCTGCCACCTTGCAAGGGTGATCATCTCCAAGAGTCATATACCCATCATCAACCTCTATGTAAGTGCTAAACCATGACCGATTGGGAGTGTAATGATGAGAGCAAGTTGAATCCAAGGTCCACATCTCTGTATTGTTCTTGTGATCGTCTGATACCACCAAGAGATCATCCTGCATCTCCTGACCTGCAACTGTACTCATAGATTCAGATCCTCCCTTTTCTTTCCTTTTTCACTTAGGATAATCCCTTTTAAAATGTGCTACCTCACCACACTTATAGCATTTAGCCTTCTTGGACTTTAACCGTCCCTTAGGCTTGCTTTTGTCCCTGCCTTTGCCTGACCCTTTCCCAACTGATAGACCCTTCTGGGGAACAGCTTCCTTGGTCATCTTCTCCCTCTGCTCATTTGTTCGAAGCACCGAGACAATATCTTCATAAAACGTCTCCTTTCCGTAGAGCAGCATTGTGACCAATGAGTCATATTATGTGGGCAGTGAATATAGTAGTAAAAGTGCCTTATATTCTTCCTTCATCTTGATCCCGACATTCAGTAATTCATTGCTGATTTGGTCAAACACCTGAATGTGGCCCAGCACATCTTCACCTTTTGATATCCGAAGGCTGTAAAGGCGCTTCTTCAACATCAACTTGTTGCACATATTCTTTCTCATATAGAGGGCTTGCAACTTCGATCAGAGTCCCTTCGAGGTCTTCTCATTCAGCACTGAATAAAGGACTGAATCTACCAAACATTCTCTGATCGTTGAACATGATTTCTTCTCCAACGACAACGACATCCACTGCTTATCTGTCATCCCATCTGGCCTTTCCTCCAAAGTCAGATTTAAATCCTATTGAACAAGAAGGTCCTCTACCCGGACTTTCCACATGGAGAAACTTTTCTTTCCATCAAACTTCTTAAAATCTATTTTTATGCTACTACTCATGGCGAGATCTCAACCAAAAATAGCATAATATATTTCAAAAAATAGAGTACCCTGACGAGGCCTTGCTAAAATTTTCAGCCCTTGAAGATCTCTATATATCTTCTTCTTGAGCCTAGCTCTGATACCAACTGTTGTGGTTTAGTCGTTGATGAACAGCAATGGGATCAACCTTGCTGGAGAAGTACCCTAGGCTTTCATCCTTTGTTGCCAACAATTAGATTGGTGTAGCGGCAATGCGCTTGCTCTCGAACCCCTTGATCCTGGGTTCGAATCCCACACTATCCCTTTCCTAAAGATTTATTTTAATAAATAAACCGTGACTTCCTAGAAGGAGTCTTCTCAATGCCCTTGAGGAGTCTTCACGTTCTCCCACGAAATGTCTCCTATGAGCCTCCATTGGACGTCCGTCGGCTTTGGATCTTCACGCGTCTCCCACGAAGCTTCGGTCCTCGTCCATGAAACTCGCCAAGAGAAACACCAAGGAGGAAGGGAAGGAGATGAGAGAGGATTGAAAAATTTTCTTGGGAGAAAAGAATATGTTGCTTATTCCATCCTAAACCTAGAGAATAGGGTTTAAATACATCCACCAAGTGGGCCAGGCCCAGACTTAACAAAAACTCCTATGGATTAACCTAATGAGATTAAACTAATCCCCAAGCCCGTATACACCCGTGACTTGATTTAATCTCAACCCTTGGACCCATACCCAGCCCAATACAAGTTAGCCCAACCTGGGCCTTGATAACACCACACCAGGCCCAACACCGATAGCCTAGCCTGGCAACATTTCTGATTTCTGATTCCATATGTTAGTTTGCGTGAGTTATATATCATAAATGCCTCACTAGCTGAGCTTGCTAGTTTTTCTTCACTTCTTTTCTGAACGAATGATTATTCTGTTAGCTTGTGAATTTATGCTTAAGTTTGGTGTTTTGATCAACTAGAAAGAAAGTAATTTGAACATATTTTGTCTTAATATTGTTGTTAGGGACACAAGGAATGGTTGACTGAAGTAAATGTTCTTGGGGTGGTTGAACATCCAAATCTTGTCAAACTTATTGGTTACTGTGCTGAAGATAATGAAAGAGGAATGCAGCGTCTTCTTGTCTATGAATTTATGCCTAATAGGAGTGTGGAGAATCATTTGTCAACTCGATGTACTGCACCTCTTCCATGGGCCATGAGACTAAGGATAGCTCTTGATGCTGCTCGTGGCTTGACATACTTGCATGAAGAAACAGATTTCCAGGTATTTTGTTTTCCTTTTGGTCAAGTTTTATGTATACCTATATCATAGGCATTGCTTTTTATTTTATCAAGAAATTTAAGATCTCTTGTTTAGGGGTGTAACTGAGTTGAGATGGTTCAAACCTGGTACGATCAAGCTTGCTTGAAATTGTTTTTGAGCCTGAAATTTGAGATTGAGCCTGATTGTTCTATCATTTTATTGAACCTAAGAATGGAGCCAAAGATGGACTTAATTGATCAGCATGATAACCTCCTAGCTTATATTAATCTTGAAACATTGAATCTAGCTTTATTCAAGCTTGAACTAGCATGCAACTTTTTAAATTATTAAATAATTAAATTAAAAAACATTTAATTCACAAAACATAAATTTAGAAAAATTATCAAGTAAACTGAGAAATAAGGGTGGCAATTGGGTCCAGCTGGGTCAGATACAGGTCAAATTAGATGTGGGATTGGGTCATGGGTCACAATTTTGTAATTTAAACCCGGCCTTTTCTTTAAATGAGTCAAAAATCCAAACTCGAACCTGCCCTTTTTATTAAATGGGTAAATGAGTTTAAGCGACTCTTAAACATGTGAAGTTGATTTTAACTAGGTCAAGTAGGTCCTAATTGGGTTAAACTAGTTGGGTAATGGCCCAATTCAATTATTAAATGGGTCAAAACTCTAGACCTAAACCTGACTATTTAATAAATGGGTCATACAATTACCCTAGTCTTGTGCATGGAGCGTTCACTGGCCAATCATAGTCTAGTTAAAATGTTGGATGATGCCACAAACTCTCCTAATCTTGCTATATATGTTCTGATACATTGCTGCATCTTCGCATATTTGTCTGTTTTGCATCAAGTAGACGAGTTTCATCTTTTATTTATTATTTGGCTTGTTCATTCAAATCTGACAGTAACATTTCTAGAAGTAAGATCTCTAAATTGCACGAGCAACTTATTGCTGGCCATCTATTAGCATAAAATTTACACAGAATAAGTAGAATGCAAGTGTGGGTGCTAGAGTTGGTGCAGCACCCTAAGGGAAAATTTTGGGCTGCCAAAAGCCTACCACCTATTTTGAAGCTTCCATTTAATTTAACAAACCAATATAATTAGTTGGAGATTATTATCTATTTTTTTATAAATTCTTGATTTTTTAAAGCATCCGAAATACTTCTGTGTAAATGTTATTGCAGGATATGTGCGCTTGTACTACCATTGCATCTGCAATGGTGTTTCGCTGGGACTTAAGATCCTTTGTTACCAGATGTTGGTTTGATCATTTCCTGAGTCCAAGTGATACGAATTGAATTTATTTGGCGATGTGGTAACAGTCAAACAATAGTTTGCTAGGTCTTGGGCATCTTAAATGGTACACCTTCATATGAGAACTTTGTAGCACTTAAGACAGGGCATTGATGTACAGATATCATGGGCAATCAAATTGACCCTAATAGCATCTTTTTTTTTCCCCCTACCGTTTTCAAGATGATTCAAAACAACATTCTAAAAATAGTTGATAAATATCTTCATTCTTCAAGAATGCAGTTGGGGATAGCACTAACAAAACAATTAAATGCTAGAGCAGGGAAAAATGTTCATTTGGTTACTTGAGTGCCAGAGTTAAAAACTTATGCCTTTATTTTAGGTATCATTCCCAGCATATAGACAGCCACCAGGTCTCAATTAATTAAAAGAAAAAAAAGAAATCATGGTTTTTGGATTTTTAGTTGCTTACCTCAAGCTTACTTTATTGCTAATGATTATCATGCTGATCCCTACAAAATTTTTATATTCTGAAAGTAATCTGTCTGCACAGATAATTTTTCGAGATTTGAAAACATCCAACATTCTCTTGGATGAGCATTGGAATGCAAAATTGTCAGACTTTGGCTTGGCTAGACAAGGACCAGCAGAAGGACTTAGTCATGTTTCAACAGCAGTAAGTACAATACAATGCTTTAGATACCTCAGCATTGTCGCATAACTTGCCAGTATTAGTCTCTGTTAATAGAATTAAGCACTTCCTTCTAGCTGCCTTAATATGCTTATTATCAGAATATTAGTGTTCACATGTGAAATTTCATGGGCAATGTTGGAAACATTTTGAAAAGTTGGATAGCAAATTCTTGATCCAGGTCATCTAGATGGTCAGATGCCTAGAATTCTAATTGTCATCTAGGCGTTGGATGGACTATTATCAATCAACTTTGTAAGTATCAGAAATTTACCTACATAATGAAATAAATTAATTCAAAGAAACAATATGTAATATTTTTTGTTAAGCGATGGGTTTTGTGTCTACGATGTATGTGCTTGGTCTTGTTTTACTTTAGTATTGTGATTTCTAAAACTAATTTTCAACCAGTACATATGTTAAGAAAAATATAGATTATAATATCTATTTTCAACCAGTATGTTCTTAGTCTTGTTTTACTTAGGTATTGTCAAATCAAGTTGTCTCTTGCTTCCTTTTTCTCATGGCGTCTTTCCATGTCTCTGAATCCTTATACGGTTGCTCTCCAGCTGCATGAGCTTTAACCCTAGAACCAATAAGGGTGGTCTCTTGATCCACTAATTGGTGCTCTTACATTTAATAGAAGAATTCTTTCTTGCCTATAGTTGTCTTGGCCAGAAATTTGACGACAACTCAAGTTTGATATTAGGTCAAGAGTGGCTTGTAAAACATTCTCAAACTTTAGTGGATCATAGTAATATTTGACATTTTTGCATGATTGCTGGGATGCTAGGTGGTCCATGAGTGAAACACCTTCCCAGGTTTATGCATAAATAGTTCTACTTCAGTGAGCTGCTTCTAAGTGATGGGCCCCTCAAGGCATCTGCCTGGACTGTTGTGGCATCTCAGGGATGTGATTTTGGTGACCATAGTCAAGATACTATTATTTTACATTTACCAATTCAAAGGGGAAACTAAAAACATTATCTTGCAAATTGACAGGAGGGTAAAAAGAGCAGCTAGGATGGTAAGGATGCCAAGGGGCCAGATCTGGGCAAAGCATATCCAAAATTTGATTGGCTCACCCAATGATGCAACCTGAAGCAATATAAAACCAACCCTACTTATCGTCTGTTAACCTCCCTCAAGGTAGGGAAATAGCATGCTAATGTAGCCTTGAAATGAGAATAGTGCATTTGACAAATGGTCACTGAATTTATGAAATTTGGCAAAAAGATTGAAAAACACTTAAGACATGAATCATGAAAATTTGATTAGTAATCAACATCTGCAATGATCAGAATCCAGAAACCAATAGTCTGTCAATTAAGATTTCCCACTTCTTTCCTGGTAGTCTCGAACTTAGCTAGTTTCAGACATATTGAAGAAATTTTTGTGACAAAGGTTGTAATCTGAATAACTAATAACATAGCAGTTGGATGCCTTTAGCTACGTAGCCAGTGAACCAAGAGAAAGATCTCCTCAGGAAGTTTTCAGTTGTAAGAGTTTTAGTAAATGATAATTAAAATTGTTCTTTGATTAGAAGACATGGTAGTATGGTTTTCTTTTTGATATTTTCTGGTTCCATATTCAGTATTAGTTGTACAACAGGAGAGCTTCTGGGATTTTGGTGTTGGTTATTCCATAGTGACTAAATATTCACTAAATTAATGAGGAACTTATGACTTTGCATGAATCAGGTGTTTATCATGAGATGAAGTATTAGACTGATTTGTCATCCAGTATCAAATAAACCAATAATGTTAATTATCTGGTAGCTAAATATATTCAGGGTAGATAGAGTTGCATTATCTAATAAAGATGCTCTGAGACTAGTCTGATTCCTATATAATTGAAACCGAACAGATTGTGGGAACCATTGGCTATGCAGCTCCGGAGTACATCCAAACTGGGCGCCTGACTGCCAAGAGCGACATATGGAGCTATGGGGTTGTTCTTTATGAGCTTATCACTGGCCGTCGCCCAATGGATAGGAACCGCCCAAAAGCCGAGCAGAAGCTCTTGGCTTGGATCAAACCATATGTTTCTGACATCAGGAAGTTTCACATGATCATAGATCCAAGGCTAGAAGGGAACTATTCTATAAAATCAGCAGCCAAACTTGCAGCTGTGGCAAACAGATGTTTGATACGCCATCCAAAATCAAGACCAAAGATGAGCGAAGTGTTAGAGAAGGTTCAAGGTATCATAGAAAATATGGAGTCTGGGACTCCACAGCCTCCTCTAAGGAGTTCTTTAGAAGAGGCAACTCCTGAAGACAGTACAAAGAGAGGGCTGGACTTGAAGAGAAGGATTAAGGATTTAAAAGCAGAAGGGAGCCGGCTTGTGTGGCAAGGATGGACACCAAAGCTTGTAAGGACGCACTGATGATGATGATGGGGCAATGATAAGTGCATCTGTTATGAAGTTTGTGAGCATAGTTACAGTTAGCAGCACTATATGTTGCAACATTTGTATAGCTGTTATGCTTATGTACGTCATCTGTCATATCTATGACAACAGGATCCCTATATTTCTCAGTCTGTTTGTGATGCGGCAAGAAGAAGCTGCTAATGCAACTTGGTCAGTTTTGCATTGTTATAGGTAGGGGTGTAATCGAGCCGAGTCGAGTAGATACAGTGCTAAGTTTGAGCTCGACTCGACTCTAAAATTTGAAGCTCGAAACTTGACTCGAGCTCGATCGAGTTTTTTATTTCGAGCTCGAGCTCGATGAAATACTCGATGTACTCGAGCTCGACTCGACTCGAATTTCTATATAAAAATTTAAAAAATAATTTTTAAGCAACCTATTCCCAACAAAGCTTAACTCTAATCCTTCCTAAATGATTCTTTAATTCAAGAGAAGCAAGAAGGGATTTAGGGATTTTAGAGGTCTATTACCTTGTGTCCTTGTCGTATTCGCCGCTAGAGGAAAGAAAATCTAACCGACGGACGACGTCTATTTCTTGAACAAAGATTGTTAAAAAAAAAAATCAAGATAAATTATCAGAGAGAATATAGATTAATTTTTAAGGTTCACTGTGGGTTCTATCAGATTAAATCCAAGGATGAATTCGGTTTCAACGAAGGCTCCTTCCAACCTTCAATCCACATAAGTCCGCAACCTTCACAATTCACACCAATTTTTGAGCCAAAGCTCCAAAGATAATCATTATCTTTAATGGAGATAAGGCTTAATGAAGATAGGGCTTACCATTTAGGCAGTTACCGTTTAGAGATGAACCTATCCTCTCGCTATTCATAGGGAGTTAGGGACAAGAGACGGACGGTTTCGTTTTCCCTAATTTCCTCCTAGGGCCCGCGTTGAATCGCCGCTGAGAGCCTGAGACGAACCGTTGGTCCATCATGAATGATGGAAAAACTGAGACGAACGACTGTTCGTTTTTCCCTATTTTGAATCGCTAAGAGGCTGAGATGAACGATGGTTCGTTTCCTAATTTAAATCTTATTATAATTATAAGGATAAAAAAGTAAAATTACGTAAGCTCGATAAAGCTCGCAGCCTTTCGAGCCGAGTATTTTAATACTCGAACTCGGCTCGATAATTTACTCGAGTAGCTCGAGCTCAACTCGATAAGCAACGAGTCGATTTCAGTATTTTTCGAATCGATTTCGAGCTACTCGCGAGTTGTCTCGACTCAGTTACACCCCCTAGTTATATGTATCAGATCCCATTCTATTGTGATGATATATAGCCTAATATGGAAATAAAAATTCTCTACCTTTACAAGACTCTCTTTGTTTTTTTACCATTTACAAGGATAAGAACAAATTACCAGTGGCAGAATGGGAGATTGCAATGTGGGATTTTTCATGCTCAGTCAAGTTTAGCGTGTTGTGTATATGTTTTCTTGTAACCACAATCTCCTTAATTGTCTTGCTTGTGGCTTCATAAATTCATGATTGCCAATGTAATTGAACCATGTTGTTAGTCCAAATGCAAAATTTTAGATGACTAATTGGTTGATATATGTATGTCAAATTCTCTTATAAGTTTGATTAGGGCTTCAGAATTCTCCCTGCATTTTGGATCAAATGCTTACAATTTTCACCATGTTGTACATGTTGATGGGGGCCAACCCCATGGGCAATGGTGATTGCACTCGGGCTGGCCTTGGCCTAATTCGGCCACCAAATCTAGCATCGGCATCAACCCCAGTGTTGGCCCCGGCATCGGCACCGATGCCAGCATCGATCTCGGCACCGACGCCAAAGTCGTTCCTGGCAACCACTCAGGCAATGCCCTAGGAGTCACATTGTGGGGCTCATGGTCTGGCTCCACCGCTGTCAACACATCTCCTTACTGTCCGCATAGGACAACAGATGTGCGATGTGGGGGATATATTTAGCAAATGCCGTAATGATCGCCTGTGCCCTGCAAGCCTGTAGTAGCCTGCAACAATCGTTCAAATCAAGTGACATCCATCATCTCTGCTACGGCCTCCCACTATTGATCTACGACCTCTCACTGTTGATGGGACCTAACCCACCAATCAGTTGTAGCCGCCTACATTAGAAGGGACATGGCCTGTCAGCTCTGACATGTCACAAGAAGGTAAGCCCCATTATTGCCGCCCTTACCATAAATGCTCTGACAGGTAGTTATACCCCAAGTCTCATAGACTCCGAGCATCAATAAAATGGATAAGAGGGACCCTCAACCAGGTAAGCCCAAGTAAGGCACTCAAGCCCTTACACGCTCACACAGAGAGCACTTCTCTAAGCCTCTCCCTCTCTCAAGCTTTCTCAAGCTCACGACTATTGCTCAGAGCACTAACTTGAGCGTCGAAGGGTCCTTATCGGAATCTTCGGTCCTTGGGACTTTTTGCAGGCTCTCGATCGAGTGAAGTCCGCCGGAGGATTCTTGGTACACTAAAGAAGGCAACCGGACGCTCGCGGACGTTCGAGGAGGGTGATTTGGCGATAATAGATTGGCGCGCCAGGTAGGGAAGCACAAAGCACGGATCGTTAGCAATGCTAGCATGCAGATCCTCATCCTTCCTAGATCAAAAAAGATGGTGATGACAAGAGCCCAAGAGGTTTTTACTAGTCGCACAGAAGAATCCCCACGACGAGTTGAGCAACAAGGAGCCAGCCTCTCTGCTCCACCATTGTCACCACCTCAGTCCACTCAGCCGGACCAGCTTGCCATCTTCGTCCAGCAAGTTCAAGCACTAGTAACAATTGTCCAGAGGCTACAAAAGCAATATTTCATGGCTGCACGACAGCAATCAGGAGCTTTTGCTCCCCCTCTAGTTGTTGCTCAGGCCAGCCATCATTCCATTAGCGAAAGATCTCCTCGTCAGAAGACTCACCGTTGTCATACCTCACAAGAGCATCATCAAGCTCACCAGTAAGAACACCATCAAGCTCATCAGCAAGAGTATCATCAAGCTCACCAGCAAAAGCACCATCAAGCTTATCAGTAAGAGCATCTTCAAGCTCATTAACAAGAGAACCATCAAGCTTACCAATAAGCACCACAATCATGAAGCCCCACAAGCGAGGGCACTAGCACCTTTCACCTCCAATCGACATGATTCCCTGGGGGGCAGGTCGCCAACATGCTGAAGCATTCAAATCAGTGAAAGAAGATAAATTCTTTCCAAGACATTTCACAAAGGAGCTCCAGGCATACTGCTTCATCATCCAGTCTTTCCATGCAATGAAGATAGACCTCCTAACTCCATGATAGATGCCTCCACCAGGCCGCATGGGTAGGACCTCTAGCAAGCCACCCAGATAGGAGCTCTAATCTTCTCACAGTATGAAAATCAACTTCTCAGCAACCCTCGGGCCGGTACTAGAAACCCCCGAGGCGGTTCCAAAAGGCTCTCGAGCATGGTCCCAGCAGCCCTCGAGTCACCCCGGGCCGGGGCGAGAAACCTCCGAGGCGGCTCCAAAAGGCTCTCGAGCATGGTCCCAGCGGCCCTCGAGTAACCCCCAGGCTGGCCCAAGAAACCCCCGAGGTTGTTCCAAAAGGCTCTTAAGCATGGTTTCAGCGACCCTCGAGTTAACCCTTGGATCGGTGCGAGAAACCCCTGAGGCAGTTCCAAAAGGCTCTCGTTGGTCTCAGCAACCCTCGAGTCACCC
This sequence comes from Calamus simplicifolius, assembly GCA_900491605.1. NCBI lineage: Eukaryota > Viridiplantae > Streptophyta > Magnoliopsida > Arecales > Arecaceae > Calamus > Calamus simplicifolius. Next base: position 130,662 of record UESW01002109.1, on the reverse strand, counting down.
CCGAGCCGGCGTGAGAAACCCTTGAGATGATTCCAAAAGACTCTTGAGCATTGTCCCAGCAGCCCTCGAGTCACCTCAGGGCCGATGCGAGAAACCCTCGAGATGTTTTCAAAAGGCTCTCGAGCATGGTCCTAGCAGCCCTCGAGTCACCTTCGGGCCGGTGTGAGAAACCCCCGAGGCGTTTCCAAAAGGCTCTCGAGCATGGTCTCAGTGGCTCTCGAGTCACCCCTTGGGCCAGCGCGAAAAAATGCTCGAGGCGTTCCAAAAGGCTCTCGAGCATGGTCCCAGTCCCAGCGACCCTCGAGTTAACCCCCAAGTTGGCATGAGAAACCCTCAAGGCGGTTCCAAAAGGCTCTCAGTATGGTCCCAGCAGCCCTTGAGTCACCCCCGGGCTGGCACGAGAAACTCCCAAGATGGTTCCAAAAGGCTCCCGAGCATGGTCCCAGCGGCCCTCGAGTCACCCTTCGGGCCGGCGTGAGAAACCCCCGAGGTGGTTTTAAAAGGCTCTCGAGCATGGTCCCAGTGCCAGCGACCCTCGAGTCAACCCCCGGGCCAGCGCGAGAAACCCCAAGGCGGTTCTAAAAGGCTCTTGAGCATGGTCCCAGTCCTAGCAACCCTCGAGTCAACCCCCTGGCCGGCTCAAGAAACCCCCAAGGCGGTTCCAAAAGGCTCTCGAGCATGGCCTCAATGACTCTCGAGTCAACCCTTGGGCCAGCGCGAGAAACCCCCAAGGTAGTTTCAAAAGGCTCTCGAGCATGGTCCCAGCAGCCCTCAAGTCACCCCTTGGGCCGGTGCGAGAAACTTCCAAGATAGTTTTCAAAAGCCCTTGGGTCGGTCTCAGTAGCCCTCGGATCGGTTTTAGCAGCCCTCGAATTGGTCTTGGTAGCCCTCGAGTCGGTTGTAGTAGCCCCCGAGCCAGTCTCAGCCACCTTGACTTTGCCTCGGTGGCTTCATCTCAGCCTCAATGGCCAACCAGCCTTTCGGATAGGACTTCGACCCATTCGACCATCCGGGCTATGCCCCATCTTTGCCTCAGCGGCTCAACTCAGCATCAACGGCTTTATCTCTACTTCGGCTGCTTTATTTTAGCCTCAATGGCTTTTATCTCTACTTCAGCGACTTTATCTCTACCTCAGCAGCTTTATTTCAGCCTCAGCGGCTCCATTTCAGCCTCAACGGCTTTATCTCTTCCTTGGCGGCTTTATTTCAGCCTCATTGGCTTCATCCTTGTCTCGACAGCTTTATTTTAGCCTAAGCGGCTCTATTTCAGCCTTAGCAACTTTATCTCTACCTTAGCGGCTTTATTTCAGCTTCATTGGCTTCATCTATGCCTCAGCGGCTTCATTCCAGCCTCCCGGGTATGACTCCGACCCACTCGGTCACCTGAGCTGCGCTTCATCTTAGCCTCAGCGGCTTAACTTTGCCTCAGTGGCCAACGACCAACTCGGTAAGGCCTTAACTCAAATTATGCACTTGCAATAGATGGCAATGAGTCATCCCAAGTCAACTCACAGTTGGAAAAGACTAGCTCCCCAGCTCATAGTTGACGAGTATCCACCTTCAACTTCATGTCAAAAGAAGAAGACAAAATCAGCTCATAGTTAGAAGAAACCAATTCCCCAGCTCACAGTTGATGGTGCTGGCCATTCTCAGCCAGTCAAGAAGACTAAATCAGCTCACAGTTGGGAAAACCAACTCCCCAGCTCATAGCTGACGGTGCTGGCCACTCTCAGTCAGCCAAAAAGACCAAATCAACTCACAGTTTGAAGAGACCAACTCCTCAGTTCACAATTGGCGTTGCTGACTACTTCCAGCCAGCCAAAGGTAACCAATCCACCTCTAACTTTGCTTAAAGTCCAACCAATGCACAACTTCAGAGAGCATGCAGACGTGGTCATAAGTCCACACAAGGCAAACAAAAAATATTAGCATCGAAAAAGAAAAGGATTCCCGCATAAGGAAGGAATTGGAGCCAAAGCTAGCATGCAAAGACAAGTGCAAAGATAAAAAAATTCTACACTCTTTCGCTTGGCGGATGCAAGGCACGCGGTCGCACAAGCTCAGATGTGTGGGGGCATCTGATGGGGCCAGTAAACCCATGGGCATTGATGATCGCACTCGGGAGTGTGGGGGGTGTCAGCTCGTCAGCATTGGCCTCGGTCCTAGATTTGCCGCCGCATCCAGCGTCGGCACCGACCCCAGGGTCGGCCCCAACATCAGCACCGACTCCAGAGTCGGTCTCTTTACTGATGCCAGAGTCGGTCTCGGCACCAAACCCAACGTCGGTCTCTTCACCGATGCCAGAGATGGTCTCTTCACCAACGCCATAGTCAATCTCGGCAACCATCCAGGTAGTGCCCAGTGGCCACATTATGGGGCCCATGTGTCTGGCTCCATCGCTGTCTACATCTTTCTACTGTCTGCACAGGACAACAGACGTGCGGCGTGGGAGACATATCTGGCAAACCCGTAACGGCCGCTCATGCCCTACAAGCCTACAGCTGCATGCAATAACTGTCCAAATCAAGTGGCACCCACTATCTCTGCTACGTTCTCCCACTGCTGATGGGACCTAGCCCACCAACCAGCCATAGCCACCCATATTAGATAGAACATGACCTGCCAGCTCTAATATGCCACAAGAAGGCAAGTCCCACTGTTGCCGCCCTTACCATAAATGCTCTGACAGGTGGGCACACCCCAAGTCTCATAGACTCCAAGCATCAATAAAATGGATAAAAGGGACCCCCGACCAGGTAAGCCTAAGTAAGGCACTCAAGCCCTTACACGCTTACACAGAGAGCACTTATCTAAGCCTCTCCCTCTCTCGAGCTTTCTTAAGCTCACGTTGTTGCCCAAAGCACTAATTTGAGCATCAAAGGGTCTCCGCGGAATTTTCAATCTCCAAGATTTTTTGCAGGCTCCTGATCCAGCGAAGCCCACCGGAGGATCCTTGCATGTCGGAAAAGGCGATCGAACGCTTGTGGACGTTCGAGAAGGGTGATTTGGCGATAATACATGTGCATGGCTGCATGCCAGATCCATTGAACATCTACATTTATTATGACCTTTGTATATTCATCAGTACAAATTAATAAATTTATATTGTTGTATTTTTGAGTATTCTTATGTTCAACAGCTTCATTCCTGCTAAGAATAGCTAAGCACATTAAGAACACAACAAATGATAATGCACATGCCATACCACTAGGAAAAGTGAGTTATGCCAATCTGTGTGATACAAGCTGATTATTTTTGTTAGCTTTGACGGACATTCATTGAATCATTTATTAGGATTCCTTGGCTTTGCTTTTTTCATGGATTATCAAGTACAAGTTTATTTTCCATTTATCTTGTGTTTAGGTTTGAATAGAAAAACTTTTGAGGAATGCAGGTTTTGGAATATAATGTTTAGGGGATCTTGTCTGTTGCCAAAAATATATATTATGATTTTCCAATACTCAGGATAAGGGTTTCAGTTAACTCTTCATCAATCTTCAATTATTCGTTACCAAATAGCAAACATGTTTTCTTTTATTAAGCTAGCTGTTTTCAGATTGCTTTGCATGTTTAGTGTTATGATGATAATAAGATTTTGGATTGGTTTGCCTTTCTTTTTCTCAATGATACAACGCTTTGTGGTTGGTTTCAGTTAAATTATATGGTTAAGTATGTTGGAAAATTAGTGGCTCGTCCATGGAGCTTGACAAATGAAAAATGTGTTACTTCATATGGTTATCCTAATGGATTCTTCTTTCCATTCACTGTATAATCTTTGTTTTGTTTCTTATGGTGCGCTCAGGCTTCTTAAGCTAGTTTATGAATTGCATTACCGGAAGGCTTTCTTGCCTTTTCCATTTAGGGACAGTAAAAGCATCAAGAGCTGCCACATGTGATGCAATAAGAGAAGTTACAACTCATGTGAGAGGTGTCACATCCATCCATATTCCATCCATACGTATTTATTTGGAATGTTATAATTTAATTACTTATTTGAGTCAAGATATATTGGGTTATAAATAAAATTTAAAAATATGCAAGTTAGACATGCAGCTAGATTAACTATAGTCAATTTACCAGAACTTAATTCAAAGTGTTAAAACATATAAACAATCACATTTAGTTTTATAATATAGGCATTATAATATGGCCACAAGAATATAATATATAATATAACATAATTATACTATGATGTAATATAATAATTATATTATAATATAATTTAATAAAATGTTATATGAAAATATATTTTTCTTACGATGCCTTCGGCTGTACGTGGATGGTGTTGTAAATAAAATAAAGTCCAAGAACATTGAGGGGTGGTATATAGGCAGGAATAGAAAGAATTAAAGTTCAATTGCCAAAAAAAATTATAAAAAGATATCCTACTTGAATCCATGAAAATGTTATTATCACTATAATATAAATATACAGTATAAAATAATATAATATATTAATCTACATGATCTTATTATATAGTATCCTAGTGTAATATTTTTATATATTATATCATAATTTATAATAATACTATGATAATAATATTATAGACTAATTTATAATTTAATAATATTATTATAAAATTGATATTAGTATCAATATTATAATATAATAAACTATAATATTATGATAAAAATAATAATAAGGATATTATTATTTATAACATAATAATAATAAAAAAATTAAGAATAATATTATAAATTATAATAACTTATAAATTAAGAATAATTGGGTTTTCAAACTTTAGTTACAACTTAATTGTAGTGTAACTTAAGATGTATTGCACTTTGCTTTGCAAGATGTCAAACATTTTTTTTTAAAATCTTTTTAAATTATAGCATGGAAGGTTTACGGCCTCAAAAGAGTAACATCTGAAACATCGACACTAGAAAATTGAAAATTGAAAATTGAATAAACTGACGTCAAACAATCCTTTGCTCAACCAAAGTTGCTCTTGGGATGATACTAGTTTTGTTTTATTTTTTTTTTCCCCCAAGGGACTTGATACTAGAAAGCAGTTTAGAATCTTTAGATAGATGCTATCCATCAAGTAAGCAGTTGAATGAGAATGAACTGCGAGAAGGGCATCAGCGGTTCATGATAAACATCTCAGGACAACACCACCAAAACATCCATAGAATCGAAGACGTTGGCATGAATTGTTTCATGCCAACTAGGACCGACCTGCTTCATAGTGGAAGCAACTTATGTAAGAAGAACGAGATCCTTTTTCCTTTGGGGCGAAGGAACTGGGAAAGATTATGTCCAAAGTCTGAACTTTCCGACGAAAAAGCGAACGGCCTTAAAAAACAAAAAGCCCTCTGCAGAACGCCCACGTTATAGCCCGTGCCTCCAACCCAATCCTTGCACGGTAGCGTGCGAAAAATAACCGGTCGGACTTTGGCCATTGGATATGCTGAGGTTTATTTAGAACCCCTTTATTTATGTTGCTCCGTTGAACTTGAACCATACTCTGCTACCTTTCCGAAAAGGAAAGTCAAAGACGGCATTCCCTGCGAGAACGTCAACCATGAGATATCTCGATGGCAGAACAAACTTGTTTTTAATTTCATCAGTTGCCGTCCGAGAACTTTCAACAGCTAAAATGACGACCAACTCACGAAGCTATTAAATTTAAAATGGTGACAACCTCACAAAGCTATTGGTCCGAATTGGTTTGGACCCACCAAGCCTGATCGCACCCAACCCAATCTGCCTCTCCAACCGTCCAATCACCATCAGACGGACATGTGGGTCCGAGAAACCCACCTCGAAGCTCTTTGGTGCTGTTTGCTGACGTGGCGGTCAGCTTTGTGAAATCAGATACCTAAATCTGGGCCCCACCTAAATTAATTGTCATCAAACGGCGTCGGACGCGAATCTTCAGTCGCGGCCTTCAGAGGCATGACAGCCGTACACGCGTCCCTGAAAATAACGGCGGAAATCTCTACCGCCATCCCAACTGACGGCCGACTCACGCGGAGAAGGAGGCGGACGTGGCAAGGCCGCGGGTGGTGGGCCGGCGGACGGCGTGGGTTTCAAAAAAGGCCAGAGGCCGCGCCGGTTCAACCCCACGTGGCGTCCGTGAAATTCCCCGCTCCCTCCGCTCCCCATCGCGAGAAGCAGCTGCACTCAGCCAATCCAGTCAATTGAGGATCACCACGTGTTTGAAACATTGCGGCGTGGACACGTGTTGTGGTTTTACTGCCTGGTTTCGGTGCGTGGAGTGCGCAGTTCGAGGACCTAAAAGCCCCTCGGCCTCGCGGTTATCCTCCCTCCTCCTCCTTTGCCGTCTCCGCTCCCTCGTTTTGTTTCCTTGCGGCGTCCCGAAATCGTTTCTATTTCCCCTCCCGTTTCAAGAAAGCAGAGCCTCGCTTTGTGTCTCTCTCCGTCGCTGCCGAGGTTGCTTGGATTCGAAGTAAGTTGGTGATTCGACTGGGGAGAGCTTTATGGATTCTTTTCCTTGTTTTTTATTTTTGTAATGGAATTGGAATGCCGAGTTTGGTTTTTTAAGAGAAACCCGATTGTTTGATAGTTTGAGGTTTACTGTAAGACGGTTTCTTGTTGATTTTTCTTCTTTTAAGGATTACGTGAAATTTCTTGGGGTCGAATTCTTTTATCTTTTGCTTTTTGTTTCAGTTTTCCCTGATTTGATGGGATCTATTTGCGGGCTATTATCTCGAATTGATTCATATTTTAGGTTTCTGATGCGGTTCTTGCTTTTTAGTTTTGATTTGTAGCTTCAAGATCCTTTTTTTTTTTTTTGCAAAAGATGGCGATAAAATTGATTAATTTGATCGACTTTAATGTGAATCATTCTAGAATTGATAATTGTCAGAGTTTCTTACGGGAAACGAGTAATATAAATCTTGGAACTTGTTTTATCTCGTCTTCTAATGGTTTTCATCGGTGCAGATAATTTGAAACCTTTTCAGGAATTAGTTTCTGTTTGTACGCACTCATTTTTCAATTGAGTTCAGTTTTGAAAAAAACGTCTCAGATGAGGCTGCAGATTCTGTGCTAATGAAATAGATTGGCAAGTGATGTGTTAATGATCTCCTGATGGTGATCCTGCTTCCTTCAGAATAAGGGTGAACTAAACTAGACCCTTTCACGTAGAAATTAGATTTTTTATTTAGGTTTGATTAATGATGCATATGATGTAATATGAGGCCTCTTGAGTTTGAATATCTTATTTCATTAGCAGATAAATTGAAACCTTTGTAGGAATTAGTTTCTGTTTGTACGCACTAATTTTTCAATGGAGTTCAGTTTTGAAAAAAAAAAACGTCTGAGATGATGGTGCCGCAGATTTCTGTGATAATGAAATAGAATTGCCAAGTGATGTGTTAATGATCTCCTGATGGTGATCCTGCTTCCTTGAGAATAAGGGTGAACTAAACTAGACCCTTTCACGTAGAAATTAGAGTTTTTATTTAGGTTTGATTAATGATGCATATGATGTAAGATGAGTCCTCTTGAGTTTGAATATCTTATTTTTTTTTCCGGCTTCTTAGAGGCCTTTTTGTTCATTATATGACCTAGAATGTCAGAGTTCATCTGACATTTCTTCTTAGTAGTTAGAATCAGTGGATCCATCTGAGGCTCTAAGCTAGTTCAGTGGGTTGATTACTTCAAAGAAAAGTCTGACAAATGAAAATCTTGGACAGCAGGACTGGAAGTTCGACTTTAACATTGTTGCTCTTCCCTTTTGTTCTGTATACATGCACTAATTGGGTTTTATGTTGTATGACCTTTTCATCTTGTCTGCTCTTTTTAGCAAGTTAAAATCGAAAAACTCTTTATTGCCAGTTTGATCGGTGACTTGGAAATCAGAATGGGTCACTAAAGTTATGGGCACAAAAGGATGGAGGAAAAGATGGGTTCGATGTTTGTGGATTGTGGACAAGGTTGGTGAGATCCATTATCATGCATGGGGAGGATGCCAAGGCTGTAGTCAGCAGGTTATCATGAACTGGTGAGAGGATGACCAAGGACAGATTTGGATCATGGAGGAGGGTATAGACAGTGATAGGATGAAGATCATGGGTGGAGGGGGAGAGTGAACCATGTTGTTGAGCAATATTGAGGAAGTCAAACAATATTATATATGTAGGATGACAACAATGTGATTTGAGCATGTGCACCATGATGGTGGAAGATTGATCATAGATGGACGTAGAATAAAGGTATGGTGGTGCCAGACGACATATCAGGCAACAAGATGTGGTTCATGAAGGGGCTATGTTTGATGGCAGGAGAAGTGGCAGTGATGACCCTCATTTGAATCCATGACCTAGGGTGATGGTTGCTCTGCCAGATAGGCCTTCTACCTGGTTTCAATTAGTGTGCTTGCCACTTGCACGTGAAGTTAAAGCTAACTACTATCAGTCTGTGTGTGACCATTTTGTAATAATTGATCATTATTATATAAGGAAAACAATGTTGTACAGACTTCTAGAGTACCATAACAGTTGCCTTGTAATAATATTTTATCCATTTTGTGGTTTTAAGCTTGTTTTTATGATCAGATGTCAACACAAGTCCTTGAACTTTTCTATTTAATTGGGTTGGATTGTTCCATTTTGATCAAATTAGGGTTAAACCAAGGGGAAAATATTAAATGGCTATATTTGCCTAGTTATAGATGAACTTTTGGTTAATATTCCAAAGGATGTAATGTACTTTATCTCTAGATGATGAAATGGTGATTAGAGAGAAGAGAATAACATTAAATGTTTTTTTTTTTTTTTTTTTTTGGGGAAGAGGGGGGGGGGGGGGTGTTTCACAAGGGTATAAGCATTATTAAAACTATGTGATGCAATTTCAATGGAATTGAAAGCTAAAGAAGCGTCCATTCTAACGTTGGCATAGTCGTTGTGTTGGATCTATTATTAAAAAAAAATAGAGATTGAAAAGGAGAAGGGGATATATGTAAAAGAAATATCAATGCATAGACGGGCGCATGGCCGCGCGGGCCTTGGCCGTGCGCGCACATGGTTGCATGAGCCTTGGCCGCGCGCCATGGCCGCGCCGGGCCATGGCTGCGCATGGCAAAGGGCCGGCCAGCACACGCAGGGCCTAGGGCCCAGGCTGCAATGTTGCTCAGCTTGTCTGTAACCCCGGGGTGGCAGATGGCTGAAGGCGCCGCTAGAATATTGAGGGGAAGCACTTCATAGGTTGCTCTAGGCCAAGGATGGGGCTCGGACTTAGCCACGGCACCAGATGGGTGTGGCCATGGCAAACCTTGCGCCGACAAGGGATGTCTATGGTGTCTACATGGCAAAGGTCGGACCATGACGTGGCACTGGCGAACCTGTGCTTGGGGTACAGGCGCAATGGGCATGGATGGGTGCATACCAAGAGGCACACACAGTTGGACAGATGCACTTCAGCAAGGGTTTGGCCCACCCGGTGGTATGATGCACTTGACCGTTGGGTGCATTGGTGGCTGGCCGAAGGCCTAGGTGAAAAAATGGTTGCCTACAAAGGAAAGTTTGGGTGGTTCCAGCAACTCCCTTGTCCATGTGGCTCTCAGTTGGGATGGCCCAAGACTCAGACCGTACGATTGCCAAAAGTTTGAAAAACTCTCAGCGGTTGGAGGAACTGTCCACCGCAAATCTATATGTAGCCTTGATGCCTTTGGGCAAGATACACACCACTTGGCAAGACCATTGGGGCGGGTCTAGTGTGTGCATGTATCTTGGGAATTCTATGCTCATTCCGTTCCATCTATATTTTTTAGTTTTATGGCACCAAAATAGAGAATTTAGACAAGGGACAAGACGCGTTTAAAGACCTAGGTCTTTGCCCTAATTTGAGGACACTTTTTTTAGACTAATTCAAAAATGTCCCATGATCATCCTAGTACCATTATCAACCCACCGCCAAATTAGGGCGAGCTCTAGTACCAGGATTTAGACACTTGGTCCGTGCTTTATGACAAAATTGGAAAAAGTTGGGAGGGGGATTGAGCTATAAGAAGGGTAGAACAAAATGATATAAGAAACCAAAAAATGAAATAAAAATTTGAAAGAAAGGTTAAAAAAGGGAAATTAATCTAGTGTTAGTAATCATATCATATTGACCAAGGTCTTATTTTGTATTGGCTATCAAGCCATCATTGACATGATATATAGTAAATCTTATCCCCCATTATTCAAGTCGATACAAATCAACAAAGCCCCGATATATATCAAATCAATTAATTAGTTAATATTTTCCAATTACTATTTGATTTCTTTAAATGGATGTCTTGATTAATATATCTTAAATGAATGCATAAAAATAATTTCTAATCTTGGATTGGATTTACTATATCATCCAGCATCTCAAAAGTTCTGGATCTTTCCAGATTTTTGCACCATCTTCCTCCATCGAGATGGACCTAGATCTTTGTTCAGTTTGGTCCTGGACATCCACTAAGATAGCCAATATCTCAGCCTTTTACAGACCTTGGTTTTAGAGAGAATTAATAAAAAGGAGAGATACAGACATTTTTGGAATGAGGGTGAAAGTAATAATGGAGTATATTTTAGGGTGTAAGTTTTAGATGGCTGAAAGTTTAGCATGCTCCTAGGGGGAATCCAATCATTTGGGTCATTGATTGCATGGTTTGATTTGGTCATTGTGTGTCCAAAATATTTAGTTAAAGTGCATATACAGAAGTCTCGTAACCAATTAATCTCAAATACATGGTTTCACATATGAATTACCACTACATTATTTATTTGCCTCAGTAGCTAAGCTATCTGATTGATGAACTAATCCCTTTTCATGAATAGGGATTTGGATTAACTTTTCCATAATTGTGAAATTAGTATTTCCTCTATAGTAAAATTTTTATTTCAACCATTAAATGCCAGTAAATATTATCTGTGTAAGAAAACAGTGGCATGCTCTTTTCTCTTTTCCCATTTTGTGGTTGATAATGTCATTATATATTTCAGGTGCTTTATCTCGTGACACGTCCATTCAAAGGAAGAGTGTTGGATTAAGTCGGTGTAGTAATTGAAAGGATGCTCTTGCGTATAATTTGAACTTTGAAGGAAGAGTACTGGGTAAAAATCTACAGTTTTAGTTGGAGTAGTGATCGAAGGCATTCTTTTATGTGAAGTTGATAATAGGATTCTCATTTGTCTGACACTATTCTGCAAGAAACTATTCTCTAAAACTGATGATTATGTATGAGCAAGATCCTGATGTCATTAGGTGGGGTCTCCATCTTCTTCAAGGTGACCCTGCTGCAAGTTCTGAGTACTGTGGAACTGCTAATCAAAATGATGTCACCGTTTATAATGGGGATTACACCAGGGAAAATGATTTTAGAGATGATCATACCACTGTAGAGAATGATGAAATTATTGCCCAAGCTCTTCAGGAAGAATTTTCTCAAATTGCTGTTGCAGAAGCATCTGGACCTTCACAGGCGGCTGAAGAGAAGTTGCAAGCATCTGTCCTTGCACAAGATTGGTTTGGTCCAACCATAAGTGATTTTATTTCAGGTATACGTATAGCAGGGACTATCTCTTTTAATATGTGGATTTCTGTTCCTTTTGCTTTTGTTTTGTATTGATCTGTCTGTATTTAATTTAGTGCCTCTTCACGAAAGAGCAGAAGACATGAACAGTTCATGTTCAAGCCCTGGTGAAAAATTGTATGATGGAGATGAGTACTCAATAGAGATTGCTGATGATTTTTCTACCTTAGATGGTGAAGTAGGCAAGAGACTGAATCACATGGTTCCTGTTCGTGTAAGTTCTACCATACCCATGGAGTTTATTTTAAAAATTTTCTTGAACTATTTCTGTAAGAAAAGAAAAATGAGAGGAGGGATTTTTGGGCACTTTACCACTGAGACGTTTCTACGAGCCGCATAAAATTGAGATTGGTGAGGCAGGAGACTACTCCTGTAGTCCCTAGCAAATCAGATGTTCATGAATTATCTTCTGAATTGATTGCATTGCTGAGTAAGCGGATAAGCCACCCAATTAAATGCCTAGTTGCTCGACATGTTTCGGGTGAATTCACATGAGGCAGTATTCCAACATCACTTAAAATTTAAAAGATATCTACTAAAAACTAGCAATTATCCCTTTTAAGCTCAGATAACCAGGCAATATGGAATGCCTTTTACTGCTTTCCTAGGATACTGCTTATTGCTTTGTTTGGTTGATATTTCTGGACTCATACATGTGCAACTTGTTTGCATTTTTTTTTAAAAAAATCATCCTTATGGCTACTTGTGCATGCATATTTTTACATGCGTAAACATGCATTATATTAAGATATTTAGCCTTTTTTTTTTTCCCTCTTGCTTATTATACGAATTAATTTTTGAGTTGGAAAATCACAGAATATCTCTGGTTGTAATTTATTAAAATCTAGATGCACACTAGACAGTTTTGACCAATATATTATCTTTAACTATTGTTTATTCTGTAAAGAGACATTTTTTGATAATATTGCTCAATTTGTACTGTATTTTTGCAATTCCTAAGAGCTATTTAAAGTTTTGCATGCTGAGCTAGCAATATTCTCTGGTTTCCTTGTGTGCAGCATGTCCCTAAAATTAATGGGGAAATTCCTTCCGTTGATGAAGCCACTACAGATCACCAAAGGCTTCTTGATAGGTATGACCTCCAGCAGTTCACTCTGCAACATCTTCATGAATTGCTTATATCCACTGTTATTAGCTTTTGTGATGAAATTGTCATACAATGATTTGAGAGCAGGCTCTCCTACCCCCCTCTTCAGCCACTTGACTTTCTCACAAATATTCAGTGTCAATCTTATCAAGTGTTAAATCATACTTCAGACTATTTGTATCTTCAGTAGATGCTAAAGTGGGGTTAAAAAATTAGGGTGGTGCCAAGGCTTGCTTAGGTGGTTTGGTTGTTTAATCTAAGATGACTAAGAATTTGTGGTTTTCAAGAGCATTGGTGTGAAAACTTTGTTCTTATGAATTGAAGACAATACAGGACCAAAGCATGCTTTCCTATAAAATAAAATAAGAAATAAATGGTGGTACCACAATGAGAATCATTTTTTCAGCAGCTTAGATGACATGATCAATTCATCAGTAGAATACAGCTTGCTGTTAGTCAGAGATTGTAGCGGAAATTAATAATTACAGTGTAACTTAAAAGGGAAAATGAAGGAAACTGTGACTGAGCTGGCCTGACATGACCATTGTGCAAGATGTTTTTGAATCAACTCGACAACATCTCCAGGTTGGTTTAATTCCAGGTTGCCTTAGGTAGATTATTATTTACCTCCTGTATTGGTTTGCTTCCTAAAGTATCACCTGAGCATTTCATAAAGCTGGCCCTTCAAACTGAAACGGGATAATTATTGAATCAGGCCTGCAGCTTTTTAGCATATTTTAACATGGTTGAGAACTCATAATTCTGTAATTTCCCATATGTCGTAGAGAAGAGTGCCATATGGTAATCAGGTTAATGACTCAGTCATGAGGATTTCAACCGAAGTTTGTGCATCACTTAAAGGAGAATTTTGTGTTATTTGGCAATAGAATGTACTTTGACCAGTTATACTAGAAGCAGACACCATAAGGCCATTCTTAACTCAAAATTTGTTTCCAGATGTTAGTTTAAATATATTAATTATAGGCAGTCTGGGATGAATACAGTCTTTGACTTAGTATGGAAAATAAGGTACGTTGAAGTCATAGAATTTCATAAGAAGTGTATCAATAGTTTTAAGACTAATAATCGGTGTGGTAGTTGGTGCTAATATATAGTTCTGCCCCCATTTAATTGCTGATACAAATGTAACTATCAAAACCTATCCTATTCAACTACAAGAACTCCTACTAGGATAAAGATAAAAATGATAATTTATTCATGATTTCTAGAATAAATGAAGAAAATCCAGAGCTCAAGGTTGAAAGCTACATTTTTGTGCTAGCGATTCCAAGAGATTCCAGTTACAATACAATTTTCTCATTCATCTTTGGTTTTCCCGTAAGAATAAATATTTCTCCCATTTAATTCAAAGGATGCCTTGTATAAAACTATAAATACTTAGTTATGTATGCTCACAGTTCTATCAGTCAGCATGATGCTTGCATCTGGATTATGTTGTTACTTGAAGATCTTTTAGATTTTGGATTCTTATTTGGTACGCAAGTGATCGTGAAATGATGCTTACATTTGTAGGTTGCAGTTATATGATTTGGTTGAACTTAAAGTTGAAGGAGATGGTAATTGCCAGGTGAGTTGTTTGACAAGCTTTTCATTTGTTAGGTTTATTTATTATATTGTTTAAGATTTCATTTTATATACCTGTCTTCTACAAAGATGTGATCTTATAACCGTGTCATTCAGAACCTGCCTTAATGATGAAGTTAGCATCTGACTTAATTGGTCTTTCTACTTAACTTAAAAGGAATAGGTGTTTAAGGTATTTTTCTGGCTTCTCTTATAATTCAGTCTTATCACATGTACTTGTTGCATGTGGTGTACAGCAACCGTATTTTGTTTTCAGACTGGTCATCATAATCATTGTTTAAGCCTTCTCTCATCGAGTTACGGCCAATTTGCTATGGAGCAAAATTGAAAGTCAAAGAAGGCTGCATGTAAGGATTTTCCTAGTTACTCTATAACCTGTTGCGAACCTAACATTTTCCCTTTATGAATGGGTGACAAATTACTTGAAATGGAAATTTTAGATGAAGGAATGTGCTATGAAACCAAGAAATCGAACTAACAAGTGGTAAGATCTCGTGTTGTCTAGACTCACTCATGCAGTCTGGAGCTACCTTTTGTAGTTGCCCTGGACTTCGAAGCAGTCTTAGATATAAAATGTGATATAGGGAATTGTGCTCAATTCTGTTTCAGAATGCATGTTTCATTTGTTTGTTAGTAACATGTTCCTTCTAAATTAGCTCTGAAGTTTAATTGGATTGACTGCTCTTGATTCTCTATCTTTCCAGTTCCGAGCATTATCTGATCAATTCTACCGTACTACTGAGCACCACAAGTTTGTGAGACAACAAGTTGTTAATCAGGTGAGATCACTCAGGAATGTTCTAACCTGGTATTCCTTCTGATTTTACTTTTATCCTTTTGCAGTTTTTTTCTCATTGTTTCCTTGTCATGATGATTCCTGTTTTTGGTTTTAATGCTTCATACCATGCGCTAATTAATTTTTTTTTAATTGATCCTCAGCTTAAGTCTCATCCTGAGACCTATGAGGGATATGTTCCAATGGCTTATGATGAGTATCTGAAAAAGATATCTAAGTATGGTTTCTTTCTTTTAGCTTTTATCTGACAAATTTGAAGGTATTATGCTGTATTAGAACCACAATATAAGATAATTCTTATGTTGTTTTCAAAATGTTACACTGATGAAAAACAGGAATGGAGAATGGGGTGACCATGTCACATTACAGGCTGCTGCAGATTCGGTATGCTTAATGTTTTCATGTGATACTTTATATATATTCTGTATGTTCCTTTACTTGAAATTCATTTTTACATAACCATGTCGAAGAACATTTTTCATGTGAACAAATCCATCTCCAAGTCTCATACGGTTGTCTGCAAAAGTTGATGATTTGGCTGATTTTCAAAAATATCTAGATCCTCTCCAAGCTTATGTATGTTTTCTGAAATAGGAATTTTTTGGTGCGACCTCCCATTTTTGGGTAGCCAGGAGGGACAAATCCCTTCAACTAGCTCCGTAATTGAATACAACAATTAGAATCTGCAAAGGCAATGTCCCTAAGCTGGGCTGGAAATTGACTGCTCCCTTGTCCCTGATTTGCTGCCCCAGTCTCTGCAAGCTAGTCTGCTGGCTGGCTGGCTCCCCTCCTTGTAGATATATTTCACTTTAAAGGAAGCGAAAGAACATCCATTATGGCTCATATATCTGGTAGATTTGGCTTCTGGCTACCAAGCCTGAAAGATCAGCTATTTATGTCGCATATAATGGCTATCAAGTCTCCTAACTAAATCCAAGTTGCACGGAACATTTAAATGGTCAGCCAAAGGCCCTCCTAGTCATCTCCAAGCTGCTAGTAATAGGGATGAGATCTTGGTGTAGCAGGACACTAGCATAAAAGATCTGCTCCTATGGTTCTTGAGGGTGAAGCTAGCTTTTACTAGCACTATTGTCATGGTGAAAAGGGCCTTCTTTGATGTTGACTTTGATTTCATCGGTTTGGCAAGGTAAGCAAGTAAAAGGTAATTTTGGTGTGAAGGGCCACCACCTTAAGAATTAATCTTCTAGGACTAGCATGTGGGGTTGTATTATAATCTTTTTAGCATTTTTGTAGTGGAAAATTTCTTAGCTAGAAAGATCTGTGAATAGTGAGAAATTTTGCATGCAATCTTGCAACTGACCACATGAACAAAATGGACAGTTGATTAATAAAAAACTAGTGATTTGGATGGGGTCAATTCATCCAGGCTGCCTTTTATACAAGGTCAAAGTAGAATAGGAGCAATTTAGCCTGTGAAACACACTTTAGCAAGTTACTTTATTGAAAGGAATAGAGGGAACTTTGAAAAGTTGAGGTTTCTGGGCTAAAGGAGCAGTGTTTGAGGGTCCTTGCTTTCCAAATGCAATGCATCCCTTATATGATCCATTCTATGTTAGAATGTTTCGTTTTTGGTACACAGAAGAATGTTTCGTTTAAATTAATGCTCATTAAAATCCTCTATTATCTGACTTAGAAAAATTAGAAAAAAATCAATGTGCTGCCTGCTATCCCAGCCTTCTGCCATCCATCTAACAAGGCAAATCATGATTAATATTTCTCTAGTTGCAAATTCATCTGTTTGGCAGTGATTTAGTTTTATATTTAAATATTTCAACGCAAATTGTGTGGATATTCCATATCGATGCAAAATCTGCCAGGTTATTATTTAGTGAGGTTGAAACTTTGATAACTGGAAAATTCAGAAGAAAATAAAATTTAAAACAGAATTGTACAAAATAGTTGTTATACAGCATGTATTGGTGAGAATATTGGGTTAAATGGCTGGATAAGACAAGTATCATGTCCATTTAGTGATAGTATTGTTGGGAACTTGGGATACATATAAAAGACAATTTCTATGTATCTCTAATTCACTATTTTGAAGTCATGGTATGCTTAAATGTTTACAGGTGTCTGTAAGCATATCTAAGATTCAGTAGCGCCATACAAGAATTTATCAATTTGCATTGCTTTCCAACATCCTTTTGTTTGTTTCCTGTTTTAGTAAATATTTGTTTCTATAGGAATGTAACTGAACTTGAACTGTTTTTGTGCATGAAAGCTTAAAAGGAAGAGATTATGTTGGATGATGAATATGACATTGGTGGAAGGCAAAGAGTTCTATAATACTAATATGCCATGTATTACTCATTACACATGGACAATTGAATGAATATTGAAGATTTATATTCTCCATATATATATATATATATATATATATATAGTGCAGATATTTCATGCATTTTTCTTTTAGAATGCCATCATTCTCTATTTATGCCATCTGGTTGATAGATTTTGGGACAGTCTAATGATTGTGCATATAATTTTGATTCTGCAGTATGGTGTTAAAATATTTATCCTAACATCATTCAAGGATACCTGTTACATTGAGATTCTGCCTAATGATCAGAAGTCCAAACGAGGTATGTCTTAATTATTGTTTCAAACAATTAAATTACTATTTTTAATTTTGTGTCAGACATGGAAACCTACAGTTTTGGTACACTAATTTTTAGATAGGAACAAATTTTGACTTAAAAATATGCAAGTTTGATCTTGGTATATCTCAGGTTATAGTTTTTGTTTAGTTGGATAACAATGTTGCCTTGATGCATGTGACAATTTTATTTATCAAATATAAAGAGACTGTATGTTTCTGGATTTCTGGATTTCAGGTTTTCTTTTTTTCATGTCAGCCTGTTCACGTCTTATGAAAATATGGAAGTTTAGTGCATTCAACATGACAATTTTTCTATATTACTATGACAAAACCTATGCATGGATGTTTCCTTGGTTCCTTAAGTCAAAGGTTGTTCAAAGCAATTCTGGTGCAGAGGCTTTATAAAATGTGCTGTAAGACATGTTGTGGGTTCCTTGGTGGTTCAACACAAAGCTCTGAAGGGAATTCATGAGTTCATGGTTAGTGTGGTATAAGCGTGTTTTATTCTGCCCTGCACTATGTTATATCACCTCATTTTAGAACTACACTTTCCCCTACACATACATAGAGGGCATGAAATTTCCAGATTCTATGGTAATCAAGGGCAGGAGAGGCCAAGGACCAAGCGAGCTGACCAACCAAGTCACTTTTTTCTCCTATTCATAGAATTGGTTGTATATTTTATTTATTTTTATTTTTTAAAAAGAATGTATGAGTTCAAATATTATGAAGAAATAAATGCTGAATCTCCAATTGAAATAATATATACGTACATATATGAGAGTAAGTTCATGCTACTGGGAAATGTTGCCTCATGAGGTTTATATAGATATTTTTAGCTATCAAGCACTGATGGATGAGGTTTGGCAATGGTTTGTTTGTGGGGCTCACTTTTACCATTGTTTATTGAACTGTATTTGATTACAAGTTGTGACCAACTAATTCTTGCACTTTGGACGACTGGATGCATGCTGAGAGAGTGATTAATTTCTTCTTTTCATCTTCTTATTCCAGTGCAAATCTAACATCTGGTTCTCTATTTTCGTTTGCAGTCATATTCTTGAGCTTTTGGGCTGAGGTGCACTACAACTCAATCTATCCAGAAGGAGGCAAGTCTTGTTTATCCATGCCTTCCTGCTATGGCGTCATTCTTTGTATTTCTACCGACAGTTTCATATGGAGCATGTTGTCAAGCAAGTTTTTCACCTTTTGAGCATATAGGAAGCGTATTGCTTGTGATTTCTATACGTAGTTTTGCTGCTTCTTACGTCTGCTTATAGGGAGGTGTGAGAATGGAGGCATGCTAAAAGCAGTAGAGACTACCACTGGTTGCTTTTTCTCTTAATCCCTTTGAAGTACTCTTAGTTCCTTTCAAGATGAGGTGTACAATTCCCAGTACTGTTGTGTTTGAACTGAGTTATCGATTTGCTTTTTCTATTAATCCCTTTGAAGTACTCTTAGTTCCTTTCAAGATGAGGTGTACAATTCCCAGTACTGTTGTGTTTGAACTGAGCTATCGATTTCTAGTTCCTGGCCCATTCTGGTTTGCATATACAAGAACTTGTAGTTGGCTTATTGATGACTGGTCCCTTGAATAACCCAGGCTACCAAAAGTTTCTGGCCTTTTAGGTCCGAATGAAATCATATCTAAGCGGTGAGATAGAGCATTAACAACTTGTTTGGTGTGGGATCTTCGTTTAGGACAGCAGTGAAATCCATGCTGATGGTCTGGTCGGGACGTGGTGTTCATAGCCATGCAAAACAATTAAATGTTTCCTGTCAGTTTATTCTGATTACTTTCAATCAATAAGAATTGCTGGCCATCTAATGTGCGTTCTTTGTTGTGCAGAGCTGCCAACATCAGAAAGCAAGAAGAAGAAAAGGTGGTGGCACTTTGGTAACAAGCATTAGGATATAATGCTTCCCATATGGCGGCCTTTTGACTTGTTTTGTTTCCCAGGGGAATCCTCTTGGAACAGTTGCCTTGTTCGCTGATGTAGTTGATCAAAGCACAGGGCAGGAAAGGAAGGAATATGTCTCATATGCCGGTCTTCATTAGTCCCATACATAGCTTCTGTACATACTCCTAGGTCAAACTAATGCTATTTGTTACATTTAAAGGTAAAGGAAATTTGATTCATTTCATTCACCTCATTTTTGTGCTTTATTTATCGCCTTTTGAGGTGCAAATAATGAGGATTTTACCGTAAGATGCTGGTCAGACCGAACAGTTGGTCCTATTACATCTTAATTAATTAGTCCAATACATGGTTTCTGTACATACTTCTAAGTCAAACTAATGCTCAATTCAATTCATTCACTTCATTGTTACGCTTTCCCTATCCTCTTTTGAGGCGCAAATTATGTGGATTTTATGTCAAGATGCATCACTGTACTGATTATTAGATAGCATCTTTTACATATTTGAGTTAAGCAAATGTTAAGAGAATTACAAAAGTGATTTCAACGTCAATGGTAAATTCTCTTTCTCCTATGATAATTTCCTGCTCAATCTCGTGTGTTTTCCCTCTGCACATGAATCAATACAATTTCTTCTTTAGAGCAAGTGACTCATTTCGATCCAATGTCTACTTTTATCGTATGGTTCACTTTTGATAATTATTGAATGTTTTTTTTTTATAACCAATATAGCACTCCTACCTAGGGGTGCAACTTGGGCCGGGTTCAACCCGAACCCGGCCCGCCCAACCCGATTTACAGCAGTGTTTAAACTCATATTTGCCCAACCCGAACCCGAAAGACCCGAGTTTAACCCAGCCCGATTTGCAATTGACCCGGGTTAGGGTTGACCACAACCCGAACCCGAGGGTTAGCCGAACGGGGGTAGCTTATCGGCACCAATTTTTGGGGATATTGAAGGCGCCAATCGGATCGGACGAGATGACCAACTTAAGGGCGAGAAGGGCAAGGTTGTCGGTCGCATACGAGAAAAAGGACAAACATAAAGGCGGATCATCCGCACATTTCGTTTCACTTTCAGTCTCCTTCTCTTCTTTGTTTACGACACCTCCTCCTCTTTTTTTCAAGTAAGATTTTTTTTTAATACAATGTTAAAGCCCCGAGTCCAGCTTATGCGTTCGGCAAGAAATTTTTTTTGTCTTTGGGATCCATAATTCAGTGTTTATTTACTTTGAAAAAATATTTTATTTTATTTTTTTCATCAACCCGAATTCCAACCCGAAACTCAACCTGAACTCGATTTTTAAAAATAGGGTTAGGGTTGAGGTTTTACAAATAGGGTTAGGGTTAGGGTTAGAGTTGATATTTTACAAATAGGGTTAGGGTTAGGGTTGAGGAAAACCCGAGTTTCATGAGCCCGAGTTGCACCCCTACTCCTACCTTAAGAGCACAATTAATTTTACACCATGGTTGATTTGGAACCATATTCGGTAGAATCGCATGTTCAGTTGTATGCACATGCGATTAATCAGCATGGTGGATGGCACTTGAACCCGCATAATCATGGTATCAATCAAGGGCCCACTAAATATATATGCTTAATTATAAATTAAATAAATTTTTTTTAATGCATTATGCATGATTTTTGTGCATCATGTATGGTGCAAAAAGCGCTCATGCGCATTTAATAAGAACAAAATTATTCTTTCCGTATTGTGTATGAGAACAAAAATATTTTTTCCGACGGACCAAGCACCGCAACGCACGGTGCACAAAAAATTTCAATTAGATATCCCCAATTCCCCAATTCTCATAAAACTTACACCAAATCAGAACACAAAGAAAACTAGATAAACAAATCATAAATGTTTAAAGTCTACATTATTTTTATTATTATTGTTTTTTTATAATAGACATATTTCCACCAGGACACACGATGGATCACACACTTCTCCAGTCTACCATCTCTTTCCTCTTCGTTTAAAACTTAAACTAATCCAAAAGGCTTCCTTTATACGACCAAAACCCAATCGAGAAGAACACAAAACCGAAGAAGCAGAGATATAGAACAAAAGGGACCGCCAAAACCCTAAAACTTGACCTCAGATGTTGTTGTTGTTGTTGTTGTTGCGATCTTGGTTATCGTCCTCGTCGGCAGTCGAGGGTCTCATCAACATCGCTGTGTAATACGGCATGCGCCCGTACTCCATCCCGGCGGCGGCAGGAGAGAAGCCCAATCCCCCCATCGGAGCGCCGAAGTCCATCGCGTTGATGGCGAAGAAGCCGGCCGGAGTAGGTGGAGGAGGAGCGGCGATCGACGAGGATGGCGGCGGAGGTGGCGGGGAGGGGGAGGAGGAGGATGGAGGCGACGCGGCTGAGGAGGTAAGGAGGGCAGCGGGGTGGGGGGCGACGCCGGATCCGGTGGCGGCGATGATGGAGGGCTCGGCGTGGCGGAGGAGCCACTCGATCGTCTCGCCGTCGGTGCGATGGCCGAGTTCACGGGTCAGCTGGAAGATACGGGCGGCACAGAGGGCCGGCATCCGGACCCTCCTTCCCCGGCCGTTCACCTTCGTATGGCGATCCTTACTCGTCGCCGCCGTGGCTACGGCGGAGGACGCCGACGAGGAGGCGGCGCTGCGCTTTGGGGCATTGCGCCGCCTCTCATCGCGTTCGTGTGAGGGCGAAGGAACGATGGGTGGGTTGGAGGCGGAGGGAGCGGAAGGGGTGGGTTTATAGAGTATGAGCTCTGATGCCATCGTTTGCGATCAGAGAGAGAGAGGAGAGGGTGGGGTCGGGTGATGGGGATTTAGGGTTTTTTTATAAGGAGGGGAAGAAGAGAGGGTGGGGAAGGGTTTGGATTCGGAGATTAGGGTTTGAGGAATTTGAATTGATGGGTGATGCGACTCTCGATTGCTTGCTACTTTTGGAAAGCGCCGCGGGTGAAGTCGGTTTTATGGGAGTTATTGGATTCTAGATAGGAATTGAGGAAGGTACTCGGAAATCGAAAGGCCTGTAGCCATACCGTCCTGTTCGACACCGTGCACTGGATTTAGATCTGTGCATGTACTGCGAAGCGAAAGGGACAAAGCGCTCAATCTCGTGCGCAACAATTCCTGGGTCGGGCCGGACACCAGCCCAACTTACAACAAAAGATGGTGAGACTAGGTGTTTGGAAGG
>UESW01002109.1:46610-105469 GCA_900491605.1 Calamus simplicifolius | reverse complement strand
AATAAAATCATTCCCTTCTTTTTTCTCTCTCTTCTTCGCTCGCCGCCGTTATCTCTTTTCTCTATCTCCAAAAAAAAAACCATGAATATTCGTATATAGAAAAAAAAAATCGAATAAAAAAAAAACAAAAAAAAAAAAAATATAGTTATAGAAAACTCTAATGAAAAAATAACAAAAAATTAAAAAATTAATACGATCTTTTAAATTTATGAAAATAAATTAAAATTAAAAAATAAAAAAAAAAGGATTAAGAAAAAGAATTAAACAATTAAATTAAAAATAAAAAATAAAGGAAATAAAAAATATTTTAAGATTAAATTAATTAATTAAATTAATTTTAAAAATAATTAAAAAAATATTTATTTTTATTTTTAAAATTAATTTTTAAAAATTAATTTTTTAATTTATTTTTAAATATTAATTAAATAATTAAAAAATTAATTACAATTTTTATTTTTAATTAATTAATTTTTAAATTTAATTAATTTTAATTTTTTTAAAATTAATTTAATTAATTTTAATTAATTTAATATTTAAAAATAAATTAAAAAATAATCTATCAATTATTCTATTAATCTTAATTAATTTTATATAATAAAATATTAAAAAAATAAATTATTTTTAACATATAATAAATAAATTATGATATTGAAAGTTTAAGAATCAAAAAAATTTTTGAATAAATGTTTAAGATTAAAAATATATTTTAATAAAAAAAATAAATCTAGTATCTCCTACTTATATAAATACTTTGATTTAGGGGTATTTTAAAAATTTTTAATAGATTTGATTTAATATATGAATTTGATTTAGGGATTTTTTAAAATTTGATGTTATATGACTAGCAATCTGTTTGTCATACGAAAACAGTTATCAATATTATTGTAACATTAACTGTGTACCAATCACAGTAATCAATATTACTGGCAATCCATCTCGTGGTAATCTATCTTATAGGTAATCCATATTACCATTCAGGATTGCTAGCAATGCACCTTATCCATATTACCATTCAGGATTGCTGGCAATGCACCAAACGTAACCTAAGAGCGATAGAAAAAGACTTGCTGCACCGAATATGATGAGACTAAGAGTGATAGAAAAAGACTTACTGCACCGAAAGATGATGCAGCAAGCATGCATTGGATGTGCGGATTGGCCATGCACACATGCCGCAGTGCATGCAGAACACAACAAGACCCATTGGTCCTCGGCACAAGCGGCAATACGTGTGCATGACCAATCTGCGTACTCGATGCATGCTTGTTGCATCGGAGGCCAATCTGTGCACCTTATGTGCACTTGTTGCACTGCCCTCCGATGCAACAAGTGTTTTTCAAGAGAGATCATGTACGAAGATAAGCCAAAAGGCAGACACAGGCTAGATTAAGGATAGGAAAGGAAAAGTCTTTGTACACCGCTCTGGTATAGGATGACCTATACCAAGCGTGGTGTTTGCCCGCATGGCTATGGTGTGGGACTCATGAGCGAGCTCTTTGGTGCGGGTTCTTGCGCTGACGAATCATCACGCCCAATGCAGCCATCCTGCATCGAAGATGGTGTACAAAGACTTTTTCGGACAGAAAAAGTCTTTCTGCATCGCATTTGATGCAGGATGGCTTGCACCGGATACAATGATTGGTCTGTGTATGGTTCCATGCTTCTATGGTGCGGGACCTATGAGTGAGTTCCTCAGCATAGGCTTACGTACGGGTAAATCATCACATTCGGTGCAGGCAAAGGTCAAAATGAGGGTATGGCCTTTGGATGTTAGTTTTACAAGAGTGATAATAAGATTTGAGATCAGTCGACTAGATAACATGGTATTTGAGTTCAGATTTGTTGGAGATCATGATTTCAGGCCCCTCTACTCTTTATGACTACTAGTGCTGTGGAGTCCCATGGAGGCTGCAAGTAATATGACAGCGAGAGGTAGTGCATGTTACCTGTCCATGATCAACACAAAGTATCAAATTTCTTGTGGCTGGCACTTGTATTGCTACTGGAGTTTAAATTAGAAATGGTGCCGAGTTAGAAGCAGAGGACCGCCCGGCTTAAGTAAAAAACTCTGCCAACTTGTTATAGTGTTGGTTGCAAGAGTAAAACAGCACGTTGCTTATAAAATAATTTGAGTTACAATGAAGTACAATTAGGTGACTGAAGTGATTAATTCTTACTCTTGCTTGGCATAAAAGTGAAGCACAAAAGATTTATAACTACAAGCTACTTACAACTATAAGCTACTCTTAATTTTAGTAGTTAATAGCTACTCATATATATATATATGATAGTTAATAGCTACCTTGAATTTGGATTTTGGATCCTACGCAGATGCTGATAACAACAGTTGGCAATTGTGTTGACTTTTGAGAAGTAAAAAAAAAAAAAAAAAAGGCTGCAGTTAAGGCCCCACGCGAGCATTTAAAGCTGCGTGAGATGCTAGTGAACGCTCGCCAGTGAGCTTCGCGGAACGCTCGTGAGTTACGTGATTTTCGAAATGCTCAAGCGTTAGGTCAAGTGTTTCATTTTTTCTTCGTTCCAAGAGGAACGGTAACATAGCCTAATAGCTTAAAATATATTTTATATATTATATATAAATAGATAGTCTAAAGAAATTTAAGGTAGAAAAAAGAAAATCAAAATTCTAAAGATTTATTCATTTTAAGAAGATCCTATTGCTGCAAATCCTTGGAGCTTTGAGTCTATTGTTTGGAGTTGGGAGTTAGTCTCACCTGTTTGTCTCAATCTGGTGAAAGCTAGTAGTGGTAAAAAGTATATTTAATATTTTATTATTATATTTTATTTGGGCATCTGAAGAATCATTGGTTTGCACCTCCACCGATCGTGCTCACGGTAGGAGGATCGGATCGAGCTGGATCATTGTACCTTGGGGACAAATCGCCAACAACCCGCACGAGGGGGCGAAAACTTGTCCTTAGAGCAGTGTCTAACACGCCTCGACCAGTTTGATTCTTTTTAACTTTAGTTTATATTTTGAATTTAAATTTTAGATTAATTTTCTAGCATTTTCTAGAAAGGATTTTCAAAAATAAAACATTTATCTAACAGCTAAGGACAAGTTTTTCCTATCATTAGAAATTGCTAGATTTTATTATAAGTAATTTCATTTAAAAAAAGAGTTTTGAAATTTAAAATTTAAAATTCAAATTTGAAATTCAAATTTGGAATTAAATTAAAAAAAAATTTGAAACTCAAATTCGAAGTGACTTATTTGAGTTAATTTTTGCTTAGTGGTTATACTATTATTGCAAGTAGTTTCTAGATTTATTGATTCACCATCTCAAAATTTGAAAGTACATAATGGTAGATTACAAACCTATTAGTATACAAATTCATGAATTCCAAGATTTTTTTAGAAAGTCGGAGTTAACTGGCTGTAGTTTTTCTGAAAACTATAAGGTCCAAGCCTTAGTCGATTCCCTTCCACCTTCTGGTCATCCTTTACTCGAGAGCTTAGCCATAAGCAGGTAGCTTGACTCTAACAGAAGTGATTAACTCTATTAGGATTGAAGAAGAACACCGGCTTAAGCTCAATCAAAATCAAAAGACAGACCTTGGACCTAAAATCCATTGACCAAGTCAAATCCAACTCCAAATCAATTCAAACCTAAGGGAAAGAATTTTAAGAAAAAGAAATTCTAATCTAGATCCAACCAATCATACAAACCTCCTCAGAACGATCAAATCAGAACCGACCGAATCAGAAGTCAAAAAATATAAAGGCACATTCTGCTTTGTATGGGAAGGAAAATCATGTGGCGAAGGACTGCTACCACCGAAAGACTGAACCATTGAGGAAATCATCTAAACCACAAGTTAACGTGGTTGAGAGTGGTGCTGAGCCTTCTTTCAGATCGGTAAATTCAAATTCTTAATTAACTCAACCCAATCTTCTTGTGATTGGTGGCTTGATTTAGGAGCTAATGTTCATGTTTGTTTTGATCGCTCCTGGTTCTTCACCTTTCAGGAATCAAGTGGAGGAGGTGTGATACTTGGGAATAACTCTTCAGCACAAGTGCTTGGAAAAGGTCAAGTGGATCTAAAGATGACATCTGGGAAGATCTTGTCCTTCACAAAGTGCTGTTAGTTCTAGTGTTAGAAGAAATCTGATTAGTGGATCTCTTTATATTAGAGAATATAAAATTATTCTAGAGTCAAATAAAGTTGTAATTACTCGTAATAATCAGTTTGTTGGTAAAGGCTTTGTATGTGAAGGTCTTTTTAAATTAAATGTATCCTCTAAGTTATTTAATAAAAGTTCTCTTCTTTTTAATGTTGAATCTTCAAATGTTTGGCATAGTAGACGTCATGTGAATTTTGATCGTATTCATTACATGACAAATCTTAATCTAATTCCTAAAGTTCATATTGATAGAAAGTTTAAATGTGAGATTTGTATTCAAGCTAAGATGCCTAGAAAACCTTTTAAATCAGTAAATAGGAGTTCAACACTTCTTGAATTAGTTCATAGCGATGTATGTGACTCTACTAAATTTCCTACACGGGGAGAAAGTCGTTACTTTGTAACATTCATAGATGACTTCTCTCGATATTGTTACATATATTTGATAAAATCTAAGGATGAAGTATTAGATAAGTTTAAGATTTATAAGGTAGAAGCTGAAACCCAAACTGAGAAAAGCTTAAGAAATTTAGGTCAGATCGCGGTGGTGAATATACCTCAAATGAAATGACTCTATTTGTCAAGAATATGGGATTATTCATGAAGTTACACCACCATACTCTCCTCAGTCCAATGGTGTAGCTGAATGAAAAAATCGTAATTAATGGATATGGTTAACTCAATGTTAATAAGTTCAGGTGTACCCGAGAACTTGTGGGGGGAAGCTCTTTTAGCTGCATGTTATATTTTAAATAGGATACCCTTTAAGGATAGTCCTAAAACACCTTTTGAGCTTTGGAAAGGTAGAACACCCAGGCTAGATTATCTTAAAGTATGGGGATGCTTAGCTAAGGTAGGAATACCTGAACCCAAGAGAAGAAAAATAGGACCTAAAACTGTAGATGCTATCTTTATAGGTTATTCCTTAGATAGCAGTACAAATAGGTTCCTAGTGATAAACTCTGATATAAGTGGCATCTCAAATAATACTCTTATCGAATCAAGAGATGCTACTTATTTTGAAAATGTTTTCCTTTCAAGAACCAAGTACCAAATCAACTTCTTCTAATCCTTTCTTGGTTCATGATTCTTTTAAAGCTGGTCCTCTAATGAGTCAAAGAAAAGGAAAAGATCTAATCATGAAGGTGAACCTTCTGAACTTAGGAAAAGTTCAAGGATAAGGAAAAAAAAAGATCTTGGTGAAGGTTTCTTTACTTTCCTAGTCGAAGGCGAACCTTCTTCTTTTTCAGAGGCGATGTCTTCTCCTGATGCTCCTTTTTGGAAGGAAGCTATTCTTTCTGAATTTAATTCAATTTTACAAATGAAACTTGGATCTTATCTGATTACCCCTGGAAGCAAACCTTTAGGGTGTAAGTGGGTATTTAAGAAGAAATTTAGACCTGATGGTTCAATAGAAAAGTATAAGGCTAGATTAGTAGCCAAAGGGTATAACCAAAAGAAAGGGTTAGATTTCTTTGATACATATTCTCCTGTAGCTAGAATAACAACCCTTAGATCACTTTTTGCCATTGCTTCCATTCATAAGTTAATCATTCATCAAATGGATGTGAAGACTGCGTTCCTAAATGGAGATCTTGAGGAGGAGATCTATATGGAACAGCCTGAAGGTTTTATTGTAAAGGGACAAGAAGACAAGGTTTGTAAACTTATCAAGTCCCTTTATGGTCTTAAACAGGCTCCTAAACAATGGCATGAGAAATTTGATCAAATTATTCTATCTTTTGGATTTCAAATCAATAATCATGATAAGTGTGTTTATTCTAAAATCATCGATAATGATTGTGTAATCCTTTGCTTATATGTCGATGATATTTTAATTTTTGGAACATCTCTTGAAATTATTTCAAGTGTTAAATCTTTCATCTCTTCTAAGTTTGACATGAAAGATTTAGTGAAGCGGATGTAATCCTAGGGATGAAGCTTATCAAGTCCCATGAAGGGATAGCTCTCTCTCTTTCTCATTCTATAGAAAAAATGATCAAAAGTTTGGTTATTCCAATCTTAAATAAATATCTACTCCTTTTGATCCTAGCTTTCACCTAAAGAAAAATTTAGGTGACCCAATTAATCAATTAAAGTATTCTCAAATTATAGGATCTCTCTTGTATGTAGCAAACAGGACAAGACCTGATATTGCCTATGCTGTAGGAAGGCTGAGTAGATATAATCAAAATCCTGATCAATCTCATTGGGTAGCCTTAGAAAGAGTGTTCCGATATTTAAAGGGAACACTTAATCTCTCTTTGATGTTCACTGAATACCCTGAGGTGGTTGAGGGTTACAGTGATGCTAATTGGGTCACTGATTCTCGTGATTTAAAATCAACCATCGGATATGTTTTTCTTCTTGGCGGTGCTGCTATTGCTTGGGGATCCACTAGGAAAACTATTATTTCTAGAAGCACCATGGAGGCCGAGTTGATAGCTCTGGATACCACCTGTAATGAGGCAGAGTGGATAAAAAATCTAATATCAGAGCTACCTTTGGTACCTAAGCCAGTTCCAGCTATATCATCCATTGTGATAATAAGGCCGCAATTGAACTGACAAATTAAAAGAGTACCAATAAAAAGATGAATCGCCATATACGGCTTCGTCATAAGTCTATAAGACAACATAAGAAAAATGATGTTATCTCTTTGGAATTTGTCAAATCTGAGAAAAATTTGGCAGATTAACCAAGGGATTATCTAGGAGTGGAGTCCTAGATTCATCGAGGGGGATGGGGCTTAAGCCATTATTTGGTCACCAGCAGTGGATACCCAACCTCTGTGATTGGAGATCCCATGAATGAGGTTCAATGTGGTAGAAACGAAGCTGATTGAGTGATCGTGTTAGAGCACAAATTTTGAAAATTTTTTTCAACCCATCCCTATGATGAGTGCTCTTATAAAGTGACAAAGTAAATTTGTGTAAGGTTGAGTGATTCTCTTAATGGATCCGAGGTAGGTTATCTGCAGGGTATTAGTCACAAATACCCTTGGAGGATTCACCTATATGAGAATTGTCATATGAGGCCGTGACTAAAGGTTTGGGCTAACCTTAAGAAATTCTCATGAAAAATCAAGGTACTAAGCGCAAGGCCTTTAATATGCGCTGACCGCTTAAACCCAATTGATTCATGCTGTGTGTGTGATTAGTAGAAGTCTGAGTCAAGGACCTAGTTCAAGGTCTAATCCACTATGGTTCCTTCAGATGTATACAATCACACTAAGTGAGGTTCAAGTCCACAGGACACCTCACCTATTGCGCAGTATAAGATGCCCTAAAATTTTTGGTATATTATTTTATTATTTATTTTATTTTATTTTTTTTAAACTTTTGTGGGGATTGTTGACTTTTGAAAAGTTAAAAAAAAAGGCAGTTAAGGCCCCACGCGAGCATTTAAAGCTCGCGTGAGACGCTAGCTATCGAACGCTAGCGAGCGTTCACGGAACGCTCGCAAACGCTCGAGCGTTCCATCTTTTCCTCCGTTCCAAGAGGAATGGTAACATGGCCTAACGGCTTAAAATATATATATATATATATATATATATATATATATATATATATATATATATATATATGGATAGTCTAAAGAAATTTAAGGTAGAAAAAAGAAATCCAAATTCTAAAAGATTATTTATTTTAGAGAGATCCTGTTGCTGCAAATCTTTGGAGTTGTCTTGGAGCTGGGAGTCTATCTGTTTGGAGTTGGGAGTTAGTCTCAACATGGTGAAAACTACTAGTAATAAAAAGTGTATTTAACTATTTTATTGTTATATTTTATTTGGGCATCGGGTGGCTCACGGTAGGAGGATCGGATGTCGTTGTACCTTGGGGACAAATCGCCAACACCCGCACGAAGGGGAAAAACTTGTCCTTAGGACAGTGTCTAACACTCGACCAGTTTGATTCTTTTTAACTTTAGTTTATATTTTGAATTTAAATTTTAGATTAATTTTCTAGCATTTTCTAGAAAGAATTTTTTAAAAATCAAACAATTTATCTAACAAATTGTTCAAAAACTCAGCAACTTCTTATCAATTTCAGACGTTGCTAAAAATTTCCTAAGAGTTTACGGTAACTTCTCACTGGGTTTATATTTTTAATAACTACACTTTGATCTTCTTTCTGTCAACTGACGTACTGTTGGATTATGGATTTAATCCTTCTCTTGCTCTTTTTGGTTTAATTTGTTTCTTTTGGTTTAGTTGACTGAAGGTTAGCAGTTGTATAGCATCCATTGTTAGTAAACTGAGTCTATTATTAATAAGCCGTCTCAATTTATTTACCAAGTTGAAATACATTGCCAACACATAGCTATGTACTGTTCTAGATGGAATAGTAATTTTGTCTAGACAAGGAGAGTTGGCAGCTGCTCCAACTAATAGAAAACTGGAACAAAGCATTGGTCGCTAGCTAGGAATTTGATCTGGTTGGGGGAAACCAGATCTTATTATTGAAAAAAAAAACATCAAATAATATTTCAGTTCATTCAGAAATATGTACTGACAATAATAATAAAGAAAATAAGGATAAAAAAATTTAAGAAAAAGATAAAAAAATTAATCAGAAAAATTAGTTTAGGATGCAAGTGAAGCTCTTTTCAGAAAACTCCCCCACTTAATCAGGATGAATCTCTCTTATGCCTTGTGTTAGGATGAAACTTTATCCTCTCCTCTTAAGCCTTGTATGTGATGATCATCTGTTATACTCACATGAAATATATGTAAAATAGAGGATAAGAAGATAGTTTTCACATGAAGATATGCTTACAAGAATATATATATATATAAATAGAGGATAAGAAGATAGTTTTTAACTTAGGATGAAGTTTATCTTTTGTTATAAATAAATTTTTTTGCGCACCAATTAATTGATATAAATAGGATAAGAATAAGGATAGGAAGTTATAAAAGATAAATTTTAAATCAGACATTCGAACCTATCTGAGTGAAGTAAATGGAAGGATTTGGTGGAGCAGTCCATTATGGTCTTATTAATAGGATAACAATGGACGTTGGTTTAGGGTCATATGATTCCGTTGAGTAGGATTGCAAAAGACACCGGTTGTGATGTTCAAAGACAAAAACATTGCGGTCTCGGAGACGATATTTAACAAGAAGCGAGCAGGCGGATACCGGTTTTTTTATCCACGGATGTCGGAATGGTGGACGCGAACGGCTAGGATTTTATGCAGAATAAAATTTGAGAGTTCATGAGCGTGATGCGAAATAAATATATCGAAACGGGTCACAATAAAATCATAATGAATTGCTCACGGTCTTTCTATCTACAGAAAGTCTTCCTGCACCATGGTGGGTGCACACACGTGCGAACGTGTATTAAAGGCAATTCCGTTCTTTTATACACCACGTGCGGTGCGCATACAGATGAAACCAATCAATGCATACAGTATACATATTTTTGCGGGTGCAGTGCAAAAGACTTTTTCTTTTATCCATCTAGTTTAACTTTTTTTTTTTCCCCTTCTTTTAAAGAATTCGGCCCCACAACAATGTAGATTTTTGAAGAAATATTATATTCTCTTGATTGAAAGAAGAAAATTATGTTTTTTAAAAATCATGTTCGGTCATTCAAATAGAATTATTATGATAATCTTAAACCATTGATGACTTTTTTATTATAGTGATTTGATTTTCGATACATGCCAATAATTAAAGATCTCAATGACTAAAATTAATGTGTATGATATATAATAGGAATCATCGTTTATGAGATACCAAATTACTTTTAATTGATTAACCTAATTTTATCTTAAAAATAACTATTCCTAATATATTTTGCAAGTATCATAATAATTTATCATTATTTCATATTTTTATTATTACAATATATATTAAATTAATATTTTTTTAAGAATAATTGCATTAGAAGTATATAAACTTATTTGAAGTTTTCAATTGAGTTTTGTATTAATTTGTTCTTAGTTGAGTATATTAATTCATATAAGTTTTTTAATCAAGTACATTTTTAACGACCGTCCATGATGATTAGACAGACCACATGATGGTTGTTAAAGATAAATTGAGTATACCTTTTTTTAATTAAGTATACCAACTTGTAAAAGTTTTTTAATTAAGTATACAAACTCAAAAGTTTTTAATTAAGTAAACTTGCTTAAGTTTGACGTGCATTTCTTGTAAATGCATGACAAATCAATCAATCAAAAAAAAATCTATAATATTATATATAAAAAAATATTATTATTTATTTATATATAAAAAATTATATGTACGAAAGGTTAACCAATAAAATAGTGATTTTTTAATTACTCAACTAATAGTACATAAGTTAAAGAGAAAATTATGCTTCAAATACATGCTCTTTTATATATATTTTAAACTTTTTGATAGGTTATTAATACAAAAAAAATTTTCTTTCTCCTAAATGCTGTGTGTCTCCACAAAGGTTATCTAGCTCTACCACATAAAGTTAAATATTAAAAAATATTAATTGATAGTCTTTATAATTCTTCTACTCATATTGTCTATACTTGATTAGAAAACTTTTATGGATTGGTATACTTAATTAAAAACTTTTATAAGTTTGCATACTTAATTAAAAATAATATACTTAAGTGATCGTTAATGGTCATAAAAAAATACACTTAGATTGAAAATTTTAAAATAAGTTTATGTACTTACAATGTAATTATCTTTTTTTATTTTTTATTTGTTATTTCATTCAACTTATTCTATCTTTATTAATTTTTTATTTTGAAGATTTATAAAAATTTAAGGATGAAAGATGTGATCAAATTTAGATTTAATTTGATTCGGATATAGATGAATTTAATAAATATTGTATTATAACCTTGAAATTGGAAGGATTTTGGATCTAGGGTGCTGACTGTTGGGCAAAAACTCTATGTAATTACAGCCTGAGAAAATATATAATATTTAGGATATGATATTTAATTGGGACGTGGCCTTGAAGTAAATTGGGCAAATAACTTTAACCATCATCAACATTGTTGCTGCAAATCCGTTCTCCGACTCGAGTGCACTCTGGCTTCAGGTCCGGACGCCAGTCTCGCCTGGAGTGGAACCCGCAAGACAGTCTGCACGCAGAGGGTGTTTCGGGGGTGGCCCTCTGCGAAGACCCTCCAACGCCCAAGTCAGTGAAGATTCACAGCAAGCAGATATGAGGAGAAACTTTTGCAGAAGAGTTTCCCTAGATGGGTGTTCTTCCGAGAGCTCGAGGCTCTGATGGAGCTTTAATGGAGTTTTTCAGTGTGAGAGCTAGTGAATGCGTACCTGAGAGATTTGGGGGCTGTGGCATTTATAGGCGATCACTTGATTCCTTGGGCGCGTCATAAGGGTCCAAAAGCTGTTGAGATTCGAAACGGATTCGAATCAAGTTTGTTACGAGACCAGTAGGATCCATATCTTGTCAGTTAGAGGATCGACGACCTGGAGAGTTGATTAGAGGATCGACGGTCAGGAGAGTTGATTAGATGCCTTGAGATTCAGTGATTATGTAGGTCCTAGGCCACTTTCAGCATGATTCTCCGTTTGGAATCTTATTCAGTTATCATGAATTTAAACTCTCCCGTGCTGGATTCCGCAGAGGTGTTCAAGTGCTTCGGTCCGGCGAGGCAAGGGACAGTTTGGTTTTCCGAGGTATGAGGATGGCTCAGTTTGCCGAGATATGAGGATGGCTCGGTTTGCCGAGGTATAGGATGGTTCAGTTCATTGGGGCGACCCGACTCTGCTGAAGGCAATTCGGTTTCGCCGCCTTGTGGATGTGACAGCTGGCCGACAGGATGTTGGGATTGGTCTCGACCCAATTGTCGATGTGCACGGGCATTAATGCAATGATAATTTTACCCCTCATCACATGCCCCCCACTCCTAAGTCCGAAGTGTAAATTCGGATATAGGGAGTAGAGTTCTGAAATAATCTCATTCGGGGGGATCCGAAGGGGCGGGCAATGATAATCTCGTAAATGATAGGCCGTTTTTCATCATCATTTTTTGCCACAACACGAGGAGAAAACGCTTCGTTTCTAACAGGCCGCATTGCGGGAGTCCCACATGGCAAGGCTCCTATATTTTTGGCACCCATATCGGAAGTTTTAGCATTTCGAGCTTTCCTTCTGGAGTGCTATTTAAAGAGGAAAAGGGGCTAGGGCGGCGTCCCTTCTGCAACGCTTTCTCGTCTCCACCTTAGAAATTTTTCATTCCTCCCCAAACCCTTCTAGCTTATTTGTGTTTTGCCTCTCAACTTGACAGTATGAAGGGCCTGAGTGATGTTGCCTTAGAGATAATCCTTGAGGATTTGGACAAAATCTGCCGCCGTTACAGGGTTCCTCGGGATGTTTCTCTATGGCTTCCGAAGGCCGAACATAGGGTTTCGATGGAGCAGAGCCATGGGGTATTCTTCTACGAGGAGAGCTTGAGGGCAGGTCTCAGGTTCCCTCTTCACCCGCTAGTGCAGGAGGTGATGAGGTTCTAAATATATGCCCGATAATGGTGGCTATGAAGCTGGCGTAACCTCATCGAGTTTATCTCGATGTGCAGCCGTGTTGGGGTGACTGCGACCCTCCCCATAT
The DNA here is from genome assembly GCA_900491605.1 of Calamus simplicifolius. NCBI lineage: Eukaryota > Viridiplantae > Streptophyta > Magnoliopsida > Arecales > Arecaceae > Calamus > Calamus simplicifolius. The sequence goes on along the minus strand of UESW01002109.1, from coordinate 92,746 downwards.
TCCGAGTCTGCTACAACCTGGTTTTCGGAAGGAGTTCCAGTGACCTTATATTGGTCCCCGGAAGTCATTTAAAATGATTTCAGATAATCCATCGTCGATAAAGGAGTGGAAGTCCCGATTTTTCATTATCAAGGGAAATATTGGTTCGGATTTCTTAGAGACATGGGTGAGCTACATGAAAGATTCGAAAGCGCGCCCAGAGTTGTTCGAGCAGGAGAAGAGGGATTTGATAACCCTTCGCAGTGGTCGGGTGCTATCAGCTAGCGCCCATTATCAGAGGATGCCCTTTTTGCCTCCGACTCAGTTCCATTGACCCTCAAGGTGAGTCTTTTTTCCCTTTTGCTCTGGTGGTTGATATACTCGAGGAACTTTATCACCGTTTGATTGACTGTTCGCTGTGTTTTCATCCGAGAGGTCGGCATTCGTGGGCCAAATGAAAAGGGAGCTGGGCAAGCGCCACATGGGCTCTAGCTCCGGGGACAAGCATAGGTCCGAAAAGAGATCCCGTCCTTTCGGATCTCGCTCAAAGGAGCCAAAGAAAGATAGTGTGACCATCATTCCTCCACCCCAAAGAAGGGGGAAGTGGGAGCGTCGGCCGCGGTCGACGAGCCCTCCCTGCCGGAGGGGGGCATGGTAGTGGAGGAGGAAAGAGCCGTAGGGGGAAGCTCGGAGGGAGCTATTGAAGTTTCTCCCCTCCAGATAGTGGTCGTGTCGGACGACGCTGAGGAGATGTCACCGTTCATCCGGCAATCCTCTCACCCGAGGCTAATCAGCCTCATCTGCTGGAGGTTGGCAGTCCTGTAATGCTGCGTGCGAATAGGGAAGAGGCCACTGCTTTGGTTGGAGGGGCAGAAGAGGTAGTTGCGGCCACCGAAGTTCAGGTGGGTCCGCTTGTTGTAGAGTTGGCGGAAGTTGAGGGACCTCTCGTTGGAGGGCTATCTCCCGAGGTATCGGGGGGAGCCGCAGAGGAAACCGAGGTTTGGGTGGAGTCCGCTAGGAACGAAGCAGTGCTTGGAGAGGAGGAAGAAGAGGAAGAAGAACCACCAAGCAGAGGGGATGCTGGGACCGAAATTCCTTCGGCCGGAGCTGAGGCATCCGAAGCTCCGCAGGTTAGAATTCTGATGGAGGAGGCTAGACGGATGGCAGTTCCTTAGGCCGAAGCCACTCAGGCCGATTCTTTGGCCTTGAATTTCCTTACTCATAGTCCAGAGGTGGAAGGTATGTTTACCTCTTTAATGCGGTCCATGCTGCACACGGGAGAAGGTTCTTCGACGGATGAGCCTACCGTAGAGGACATCGTCGAGGCGGCTTTCGGACGGCTCGGAGCGCCGAAGGATGTCTACCTTCTCCCCGAGATTAGTAGCCCCGCTCTTATAAAAATTGCCACAACTACGCCTCCCGAGTAAGTCATTATGTCGAGGTAACAATTTTTAGTCGGTTGGCTCGGTCACACTTTCTTACTTGTGCTTTTCTATAGAATGCCTTAATTATGAGGGCACTGAGTTGGCGCCTAAACTTGGCCATGGGGGGCTGTGCTCAGGCCAGGAGGGAGGCCGCCGGTCTTCGGGCAAGGGTGGATTCGACCAGTAAACTTTCCAGGGCCTTGTTATTTGTCTAGGGGGACCTTGAGAAGATGAGCAAGTCCTACCAAGCTACCGCTGAGAGAGCCTCTCGGCTCGAGATCCAAGTTAAAGAACTCCAGAGCTTTCGCAAGAAATCTGATAAGGCCTGTCTGGAGCTATCACATATCAAATCTAAGCATGTTAAAGAAATAAAGGTTATGCGGCCGTGCTTTGACAAGAGATGGGGTGAACTGAAGGACAATTTCGTCGAGGAAAAAAATAACTGGAATAAGAGGCTTGATGAAGAGAAGCGTAGGCATCGGTGACAGTAAGATCAACTCGTCAACCTAAATAGGAGGCTTGCCGATAGGGATGATCGACTGAAATGGCAGCACGATCAAATCGCCAAACTCACCACTGACCTTGATCAATCTCGGCGGGAGGTTGAAGAAAAACAGTCCTGAATTAATGACCTCAAGGAGGGTCTCCAGCAGAATAAAGCAGCCAAATTGAAGGCCCTTGAAAAGGTTCATGAGCTGAATGAAAAAATGGCTCGGCGAGAAGAAGAGGTATAATACCTTCTTACTTATTTCTAGTGTCTTTTCTTTCAGCCATAGCCTCAAACAATTCGGTGTTTGCAGATAGGCAGGATCGGGCTCGAGGTTCAGGACCAGTTCAAGGCTTTGAGGGCGGAGTTGGCCTCGAGCCGCCAAATGAATTCTGAATTGGGGAGCTAATTGGTCGAGGCTAACAGACAATCTCTTCGGCCGTGGACGAGTACAAGAGTTCTGCTCAATTCTTCGAGGAGCACAAAGCAACTTGCACAAATGCATTTCAGTTCAGCGAAGAGGAGACTCGGGCAAAGATCTCTCGGGTATACCCTGAGTTAGATCTATCCTTTCTAGAGGCCGAGTTTTATGATACTTGTACCCCAGGAGCCGAAGAAGCTGAGTATGAGGATATCTTGGACGTTGATCTTGAGACTATCCTAGGCACTAATGAGGCCGTGGCTCCAGAGGGGTGTCTCCAACCTGATGCTGAAGAATTTGAGGTTCCCCCTCCAACTGTATTCGAGGTGGGCGAGCCAAGTCAAATTCCTCCAGACGTTACCGAGGGGGCCCCTGGAACTATTTTGAATCCCGACCCTTAAGGGTGTCTTGTATATTTTTGCTTCTTTCACTTGTAATTCAATCGAATCTTAATGAATGAATATTTTGTCTTCTTTGTGTGTCCTTTTGCTTTGATCATCATTTTTCAAACGATCTTTTGTTTGTCAGAAGTTTTTCCCATTGAAAACGAATTGTAAACGAATCGCGCTTTAAAGTCGGATCGCTCTTAGCAGTTCCGAATTGAATGCTCTGCTTAACCGAAGCCAAATTAGCTAAGTCTGCCAATGTATGAAATTGTTTGGTTTTGCCGAGTAATATTAACCCGGCCACTCCCAAAGTAAGATAAGTAGTTCAAAATGCATATGACAACTCGGTTCACCGAGGCATAGGATAGCTCGGCTCGAAATGGCCGAAACCATAGAAGTACCTCGGTTGGGGCTGAGGTAAGGCAGATAGTTTGGTTTACCCTAAAACAAGTTGTTGGTTCGCTTTCTGCCGAGGTAGATGAAACGGCTCGCGGTTTGTCGAAGAATACCTTGTTTTTCCTTAGGGCATTTATTCCGTTGGCCTTTTCCAACGTAAGTCCCTTTAGCGTATGCGTTAAGTATTCGATCGTCATTGGGCGGCGTCATTTTCGAAGGGGGATCTCCCAGGTCTGCCCATATCTCAAGGACCTGTAGATGGTTTTTTGCATTTAAGGCTCCCAATTCAAGATCAGAAGGATATCTTTTGCCTTTCATCATGCCTTGGGACGTGCCCCCTTTTTCTTAGTGTGCCACGTGGCGTCGTGACCATGGCGTTTCGAATTATGGGGTCCTCTTCTTTAATGGTTGCTCCCAGTTTGTTTGCCTATAAAAAGGGGGAGCGGATTATGTTTGAGCATCTCCCGAAACCCTTCTCTTTCTGTGGGTTAGAAAGGTTTTCATGGTGCCTATCTTACTGAGGTCGAGAGTGGAGAGATCGAGCTTTCCTTTTGAAAGCTGGTTTGTCCCAGATAGCTGGGGTGATGAAGGAGCTGTTGAAGAGAAAGTATTCCTTAAGGGAGGAGTCCCGGGGGTCATACGAGAACGCACAGGGACACGCATAGAGGTCATATGGAGAGCGCACGTATGCGCTCTCTGTATTGCCTTTGTCACTTGCCATGGGGACCACAGGAAATGCAAAGCATATACAACCCCATGGTTTACATAAATTTTGCCTCCTTCCTTAATTTGGATCCCTCAGTTCATCTGCATGAGGGGTCCTTCTCAACGAGGAGGGAGGCAAGTAATGTTGGTCTGCTGGTCTCCTGTATATGTTCTTGAGCAGAGGCCAACAGCCCAGCATGCCACTTAGGGAGGAGGAATCCTCAGCATCAGCATCCACAGGTCTTCAGCCTAGTTTGGATCCCTAAGTTCATCCATCCGAGGATCCGTGGATGGACGACTTTGTTCTTTGGCATTAACCAGCACTCAATGAAGCTATCTGGTTTCTATGATTTCTTGGGTCGGATGCAGACATAGTGTTATCGATCAAAGCTACTTACCCGAGCTTTCAGAGCAACGTCATTGGCCGAAGCTACTTGCCCAAGTTTTTGTTTTATTTGTCTTTATTTCCTATGGTATGATGCACTTGTAATTCCTCTTAGGAGTTTGTAATTTTTATCAATAAAGAAAGTTCTCACTCTATCTTCTTCAAGTACATGTTTCTTTTCCAACGTGATTGTGTTGTTCGGTAGCGAGAGTTGTTCTGTTTGTATTGCACTTTTCGAATCATAGTGTAGGTTACAAATCTACGGCAGCGTTCAAGTTATTTTGCCTTCGTTAGGCATTTTGGTAATGCTTAGTCCTCTACGGAGGAAGCATTCATCTCTGTTTAGGTCAGAGGAAGGCCTGGGCGGCCTTACTAATTTGCAGTGTGGACATGGCCCTACTCAAGGGACGGAGTAGGTTTTTCTTTAAAGAGAAATAACTCGCATAATCTTGTTGGTGTGCAGAGAAAGAGGCTACTTACCTCCCCCGAAGTATGATGGGACGTTTCAGTTATGCTAGAGCATCTAAGAAGCCAACCAGCTTTGTTGCCATTATGAAGGAGTCATCCATTCACGTCAGAACTTGAGATATTGCTTGAAGACATCACTCGGTCCTGCCGAGGCTCAAAATATTATTCTGAGACATCACTCGGTTTTGCCGAGGTTTGAGATATTATTCAGAATATCACTCGGCTTGGCCGAGGCTTCAAAATTCAAAGATATCACTCGGTCTTGCCGAGGCTTCAGAGATTATATTTTACTTGGCGCTGTCAAGGTACGAAGCTCTCTCGGCCCTACCAAGGTTTGTCAAATATATTTTACTTGGCGCGGCCAAGGTACGGAGATATCACTCGGCTCGGCCGAGGCTTTAAAGATTATATTTTACTTGGTGCTACCAAGGTACAAAGGTCTCTCGGCCCTGCCGAGGTTTGTCAAATATATTTTACTTGGCATGGCCAAGGTATGGAGATATCACTCGGCTCGACCGAGGCTTCAAAGATTATATTTTACTTGGCGCTGCCAAGGTATGAAGGTCTCTTGGCCCTGCCGAGGTTTATCAAATATATTTTACTTGGCGTGGTCAAGGTACGGAGATATCACTCGGCTCAGCCAAGGCTTCAAAGATTATATTTTCTTGGCGCTGCCAAGGTACGAAGGTCTTTCGGCCCTGTCGAGATTTGTCAAATATATTTTACTTGGCGCGGCCAAGGTATAGAGATATCATTCGGCTTGGCCGAGGCTTCAAAGATTATATTTTACTTAGCGATGCCAAGGTACGAAGGTCTCTCGGCCCTACCGAGGTTTGTCAAATATATTTTACTTGGCATGGCCAAGGTACGAAGATATCACTCAGCTCGGCCGAGGTTCAAAGATTATATTTTACTTGGCGCTGCCAAGATACGAATGTCTCTCGGCCCTACCAAGGTTTATCAAATATATTTTACTTGGCACGGCCAAGGTACGGAGATATCACTCGACTCGGCTAAGGCTTCAAAGATTATATTTTACTTGGTGCTGCCAATGTATGAAGCTCTCTCAGCCCTGCCGAGGTTTGTCAAATATATTTTACTTGGCGCGGCCAAGGTATGGAGATATCACTCGGCTTGGTCGAGGCTTCAAAGATTATATTTTACTTGGCGCTGCCAAGGTACAAAGGTCTCTCGGCCCTGCGAGATTTGTCAAATATATTTTACTTGGCACGGCCAAGGTACGACGATCACACTCGGCTCGGCCAAGGCTTCAAAGATTATGTAGCAAGACCTGCTTCTCATTGCAATTTTTAGAGAAAAATAATCGAAATAAAATTTGTGGACTTTTAAAAGTTAAATTCAATGCAATGAACAAGGTAAGTTTAGAGATGGCGTACTCTTACTGATGATAGATGGAGATTATCCGAATTTTATGTATGGGGAATAGATTTTCCATTCGAATCTTGGAGTTTATAGGTGCCGGGTCTGATTACCTCCGCAACATGGTAGGGACCCTCCCAGTTTGGGGATAGTTTTCTTTACTCCAGTGGCTTTGACACGGATGCCTTCCAAAGTACCAGATCGCCCGGGAGGAAAGACTTCCCTTTGACTCTGGTGGAGTGATAGCGAGCTACTCTTTGTTGATAGGTGGCCATTCAGATTCGGGCCTTCTTCCTGACTTCTTCTATTAAATCAAGATTAGTTCGGAGTTGTTCATCATTGGATTCCTCCAATAGCTTTTCACGCGAGGAGAGGGGAGCCCGATTTCCACAGAAATAACAGCTTCCATACCAAAAGCCATCTTGAATGGAGTTTGGCATGTGGGTATCCTTTCAGTAGTGCGGTAGGCCCACAACACGTGATGGAGCTCATCTGCCCATCTGCCTCATGCCCAGTTGAGCCAAGCATTGATTCCCTATAGAAGAGTTCGATTTGTTACCTCGGCTTCCCCATTGGCTTGAGGATGTCTGACCGATGTCAGGCGATGTAGAATGCCGTGATCCTCACAAAATTCCCAGAACTTAGGATTATCAAATTGCTTTATGTTGTCGGTAATGATGGTGTGGGGAAGGCCGAAATGATAGATGATAGACCTCCATACGAAGTCCTTAGCCCGAGCTTCAGTTATTTGGGCAACTACTTCGGCTTCGACCCACTTGGTGAAATAATCAATTGCAACAAACAAAAACTTCCTTTGCCCCGTTGCGAGGGGGAAAGGACTGAGGATATCCATTCCTCATTTGGCAAAAGGCCAGGAGGATGATATAGAAGTTAGGTGAGCAGAGGGGAGCCTTTGTACATTTGAGTGTTGCTGGCACAAATCACAGGCTCAGACAAGGTCATCAGCATCTCTCTACATCGTTGGCCAATAATACCCTTGGCATAACACTTTATGGCATAGAGTCCGACCGCCAAGATGATTATTACATATGCCTTCATGAACCTCCCGAAGAGCATAATCAGCCTCTGACGGTCGGAGGCATTTGAGTAATGGCATGAAGAAGGACCGCTTATACAGCCGATCATCAATCAAAATATAATGAGATGATTTCATTTTTAGTTTTCTTGCTTCTTTTTGTCAGTGGGTAATAGCTCTTCTTTGAGATATTTGTGTAGGGGATCTATCCAAGATGGTTCGGTGTCGACCTGCATCATCTGATCAGCATCGTCAATGTTGGATTTCTCTAGGACATCCAAGTGGAACCTCCGTTCAAGGTCCATCGAGTTCGTAGTCGCCAGGTAGGACAAAAGGTCGGCACACACATTTTTAGCCCTTGGGATCTAAATAATCTTAAATTTAGCAAAGCAGGAAGATAGATCGTGCACCTTTTGAAGACACCGAATCATATTCGCTCTTGAGCCTCGAATTCTCCTTGCACTGGCCTGCCACTAATGAGAGTCAATGTAGGCATTTAGCTTTTCAACTTTGAGCTCGTGGGCGATGCGGAGTCCGGCGAGCAGGGCTTCATACTCTGCTTCATTATTTGAGGCCGGAAAGGAGAAGCAGATTCCATATTCGAGAGTTACCCCCTCTGGACTATTGAGGACCAGATTGGCACCAAAATCGTTCGCGCTGGAGGATCCGTCGGCATGAAGCAACCATGGGGCACTGGGCTTTGGTTGTCCAGGGGTGTCCGAAGCAGAACCATCCTTGGGTATGGTACATCCAAGGAGGAAATCCGCTAGGACCTGGGCTTTAATGGCTGGGCAAGGCTGATACTGAATATCATGTTCGCTCAGCTCGATAGCCCATTTGGTCATTCTTTCCGATGCTTTCGGACGATGGATAATTGACTTGATGGGTTGGTCGGTAAAGACTATGATAGTGTGCACCTGGAAATACGGTCGCAGCTTTTGGACTGATGTTACTAGAGCCAAAACCATCTTCTCGACTCGAGTATACCTCGTTTCGGCGTCTTTGAGTAACTTGCTGAGATAATAAACTAGCTTTTGAATTTTATTTTCCTCTCTGATCAGCATAGAGCCAACATCACTCTCAAGACCGCCAAGTACAACTCAGCGTTTCCCCTGGCTTCGAACTGCTGAGGAGAGGTGGTGAGTTGAGGTATTTCTTGAGATCTTCAAAGGACTTTTAGCAATCAGGGGTCCATTAAAAATTTTTGGCGACCGAAGTGCTTTGAAGAAGGGGAGGCACTTTTCGGCTGACCGAGCAATGAAGCGGTTGAGGGCCGCTATCCTTCTTGTAAGACGTTGTACTTCTTTGATCGACCCCGGGGGGCCCATCTACTGCAAGGCTTGGATCTTCTGTGGGTTTGTTTCGATGCCTCGCTGAGAGACCATGAAGCCCAAGAACTTTCCAGAATTGACCCCGGAAGCACATTTGGTCGGGTTGAGCTTCATTTAATACTTTCGAAGTATTGCGAAGCTTTCTGCGAGGTCCTCAACATGTTGGGATGCCTCCTTTCTCTTCACCAGCATATTATCAACATATACCTCCATGTTCCGGCCAATTTGCTCCTTGAAAGACTTTATTGACTAGCCTTTGGTAGGTGGCGCCTGCATTTTTTAAACCAAAAGGCATAACTCGGTAACAATAAATACCTCGGTCGATGATGAAGGCAGTTTTTTCCTCATCCTCGGGCGCCATCCGAATCTGGTTGTAGCCTGAATAGGCATCCATGAAAGTCAACATTTGGTGGCCCAAAGTTGAATCCACAAGCTGATCAATCCGAGAAAGAGGGAAGCTGTCTTTTGGGCAAGCCTTGTTGAGGTCAGTGAAGTCATGCAGATCCTCCATTTGCCATTCAATTTTTTCACCATAACTACATTCGCCAGCTAGTCGAGGTAATTGACTTCCCGGATGAAGTTGGCTTTGATGAGCTTGTCTACCTCTTCAATAGCCTTTTGGCGCGGGGTGAAGCTTCTTTTCTTCTGCTTAACTGATCGAAATGCCTCGTCCACGCTGAGGCGGTGGACCAAGACATCTGGGTCAATCCCGGGCATGTCCGATGCGGACTAGGCAAAATATCGGCATTCTTCCGAAGGAATTCGATCAAATCTTGCCGAAGCTTTCCCTTCAGTTGTGACCCGACCTTTATGGTTTGGTCAGGCCGAGCTTCGTCAAGCGACACTTCTTTCAATTCTTCGGCTGGCTCTTTCATTGCTTGGTAAAATCTTTTCGAGCATCCAGTCCATCCACCTTGGGCTTCCTGGATTGAAGGTCAGCGACAAAGCAATGCCGAGCTATAATTTGACTCCCCCGAATGACTCCCACTCCCCATTCGGTACGGAACTTCATGGCGAGATGGGTGACATAAATGATGGCTTTGAGAGATATTTGTCCTGGCTTGCCGAGGATGGTATTGTAAGGAGACCGAAGCTTGGTTACAAGAAATCCATGAGCACAGTAGCTACACGGGGCCAAGTGCCGGCTTAGACTGTTAGAGTGATAACTCCCTTAGGGATTATGGAGTCGCCTATAAAACCCACTAGGGTAGATTCTACAACCCAGAGGTTTTTCATCCAAAATTTCAACCTCACAAAGGCATCCAAATACAAAACATTAACAGAGGAACATGGCGAAGGATGTTCATCTTCTCCCCGATATCGACAATCCCACCCTCATGGGGTTAGCTAGGTCTTACACCTCCGGGTGAGTTGCTATTCCGGAGTATCGGGTGTTTTCTGCGACTTCGATCGCGTTTTCTTATTTGAGTTTTATTTTGCAGAGTGCTCTGATCAATAGGGCTCTGTGCTGGCGTTTGAGCCTGCCAACAGGGGCCAGCGTTCAGGCTAAGAGAGTCAGTGCCGAGTTCCGACTGCGAGCAGAGGCGTCTGACAAATTTGAGCAACTCCTGGACACCGCTAACAAGAACTTATCGGTGCGAGGGGGTTGCACCGGGCCACCCTCGACGATGTATCCAAATTAAAGCTTGAAGTTGAGGAGCTACACGGGCTCAGGGCGAGGTATGACGAGGTATGCTCGGAATTGTCACAGGCCAGATCCAGGCATACTGAGGAAATGGAAATTGCTAAGAAGCAGTTTGATGAAAGTCGAGATAGGCTGAGGAGAGAAGCTACTGAGGAGAGGAGTCACACGAATAGAATGCTTGGCGAGTCGGAAGAGAAGATCCGCAGCTGCAGCATTGCATTATCGCTAAGGACCATAGGATCAAGTGGGATCAGGAGAGGATGTCCAAACTCGACAATGAGCTCTCCCAGTCCAGGGAAGAAGTTAACAGTAGGTAATCGAGGATTAATGACCTCAAGGACCGGATAGAGCAGGTTAAAGCCGACAAGCTAAGGGCCTTCGGCAAGGTCGAAGAATTGACCAAGATTATCTCGGCGAGAGGAGGAGGTATAGCCCAGTCTTTTTAATTTTCTCTGTCGGCTCACTGTTGCATTGACTAACTCCACGTTGGCAGATGGAGAAGGCTAGGCTCGAGGGTCGAGGTCAATTAGAAAGCCTACAAGAAGAACTAGTGTCGAGCCATCGGAGGAGCTCGAAGCTCGAAAGGCAGGTTACTGAGGCTGAAGAGCGAGACACCTCGCTTCGGGGTCAAGTCGCTGAGGTTGAGAGGCATCTCGCCATACTTTAGGGGCGAACAAGATGCAACCTATGCCGAGGCTTTCCAGCTCGGCGAGGAGGAGACCCGAACTAAAATATCCCGGAAGCATCCGAGTGGGACCTCTCTTTTTTGGATGTCGAACCCTCCGAGGCCTACACCCCAGGGGCTGAAGAAACCGAGTACGAAGATGTCTCAGACATCGATCTGGACGCTATCTTGGGTTCAAGTGAGGCTGCAGCTTCCGAGGGACACTTCAAGCCTGCCGCCGAAGGAACGACGACTTTAGAAGTGGGCGAAACGAGCCGAGCCTCTCCGGGTGTTGTTGAGGACACTGCTGGAACTGATCCAGCTCCTGATCCTTGAGGACCATTTGTGTGCTTTTGTTTTTCAGACATGTAATTTGGTTAAAATTTTCAATGGATGGGTCTTTTGTCTCCATCTACTTAATCGCCTCTTTTGGCTGATCTTTTATCCCAAGTTTTCTTCTGGCTGCGAACAAATTATGACTCATTCGCTATCTTGGGCCGGTTTGGCCGGACTAAGCAAATATCTCGGTCGAGGCCGAGGTATAAAATGGTTCGGTAGCGGTGTAGATGGCTCGACCTGACATGGCCAAAATTACCGCAATATCCTGGTCAAGTTCGTGGTCGGGTAATTCGGCCTGTCCAAGACGAGGAAGCGGGTGCGCTTTTGGAGGGAGTTTGGCCCTGGGAAAAAGGGGGGCGCATCCTGAGCGCTGTGGTGTCGTTAATAAATCCCTTCGGAGAGGGGGTGGACTCTTCGTTTCCCGGGCACTGATTGAGATGACGCATGGCGGATTTCCAGAATTGGAATCAATGGCCTGGGCGACCGGAATGCTAGCCAGAAGCAGTTTAAATACTGGTGGGGGGTACGCCATTGTTAAACATCTTCTCTGCCGATCTTCTGTTGGCCTATCCAAGCTTGCGACAGCAGGATGGCTTCTGGAGGTGAAGGGAGGTCTACTGGAACCCCAAGTAGTGGCATTGGCGCAGTGGGGGGCTCCACTGGGGCCGTACCACGATAACTATCGATGGGGAGGTCTTGGCCTCATTGTTCGCAGATCGCGAGCAAATCCGGAGGACGGCCGAGCGATATCTGGCCGTTTCCACCAGGGAGATTGAGCTCCTCCGCGAAGCCAACAGCCAACTGGAGAGGCAGGTGGCGTCCCTTCAGCAACAGGTGGGTGTGCCGGCTCTGCGGCGGGGGAGAGCTCAATGGTGTCCGAGGGAGTGATAAGCCCATGTGAGGGCTAATGTATATTTCTCTTTGTTTTCCCCTTTTATGAAAGAAGAATTTCTGCAACTTCCACGTTTGCTGTCATCTTTGAAATGCTTGTTTTCGTCGTGTGAGTCTTATAAACGAAACACCCTCTTGGGGGAATCCCTGGCGATCTTGGCAAGACTCGAGATATAGTGTTCATGTTTGGCCGAGGCAAAGGGAACTTCACAAGTTCCAGTTGGGGTGCAATGTACCGCATGGTTTGGCTGAAGTATAAAGAGTGCTTCATTATCGCTGAGGCGTCGACAGCTATCTCAGTCCAGATCGAAGCGAAAGATAACGTTCAATCATGCTGTACTGAAGAGATACTTTGGTTTATTCCGATGTATAGAGGCAGTTTTGGCCTTAAGTGGGAGCACAGGGCAATGTCTCGGTTTATGCCGAGACATAACGGGCAATTGGACCGGAGCGGGGATATCGAGGCGCCTTTATTGAAGAGTACTTGGCTTCTGCGCCTTTTTATTATTCTGCCAGCGTCTTGTCTTTTCCAAGGCAAGATGACCTTCTTTTTGCCGAAATGGATAACACGGCCCTGTAACCTGCAAAAGGTTGCCTCGGTATTTTCCGAGGTCATTTATCATGTCGATTTTTCCAAGGTACGACATAAAAGCTGACTTGCCATTGGAGGCATCATTTTTGCTGGGCATTTCCCAGGCCTGCCCGTATCTCAAGGATCAGCGGGCGATCCCCTGCATTTAAGGCTCTCGATTCGAGATCAGGGAAAAATCTTTTGGCGTGCGTCATGCTCGGGCGACGCATTTGGCGCACATTGAAGAGCGCTCTTTTCATCTTCGGAGGCCACGTGGCCGTGTGGGTAGGGCGTTTTGAATTTCAGGGCTTTCTGCTTTAATAACTGCTCCCGGTCCGTTTGCCTATAAAACAGGAGGAGAGGGCCTTTTAGGCCATCTTCCAAGGTTTTCTTCTCCGTGAGTTGTGAGAGTTTTCATGATGTCTGTGTCCCTTGGGCTGAGAGTAGGGGGACTAAGTTTTCTTTTGCAAATCGTCTTCCCCCGAATAGCTGGGGTGATGAAGGAGTCGCTGAAGAGCAACTCATCCTCCAGAGAGGAGTTTCGGAGATCATATGGAGAGCGCACAGGAGGTCCGCAGAGATCACATGGAGAGCGCACATACACGCTTCCTGTGTGTCCTTTGTGGTTTGCTACGGGGGTCGTAGGGTAGGAAGTGCACGTGTACCCCCGTAGCATGCACGGACTTTTCGTTCTCCCTATGGCTGGATGCTTAGCCCCTCCATGTGGGAATCTTCCGCCATGTGAAGAGGGAGTTGAGAGTAGTGCAGGGCTGATGGTCCCCTGTCTCTCTCAATCGGGCAGCGACCTGCAGCCCAGCATTCCACCCAGGGGGAAGCTTCCTCGGCCTCGGTATCTACTGGTATGTGTCTCTTTTTGGATCTCTTAATTCATCAGAGGACCCGTGGGAGGCCGGCCCTGTTATCTATCAGGGTGAGCTGACTGGTTTGTCTGATTTCTTGGGTCAGACATCATTATCAACCGAAACTGACCGAAGCGGTTCGGCCGAGCTATTTACTCGTCTTTTATTTCCTGTGCTTCGATGCACTTGTAACTCCTCTTAGGAGGTTGTAACTTTTCATTTGATGAGGAAATAAAGAAAGTTTCATTCTTTCTTCCTTTAGCACATGTTCTTTTGTGCTGAGAGTTGTTACTCCCATATTACGCTTGTGTGTCATAGCATACTTTGGCAACGCTATTGCTACTTTGTTCTTGCTAAGATCAATGTCCGGTCCTCAGCGGAGAAAGCGTTATCCATGCTTGAGTCAAAGAGAGGCCTGGGCGGTCCTGTGGACTCATGAGGTAACCATGATCTTGTTTGCAGAATGAAGCAGGTGTTTTTACGGGGAAAGACAGCTCGTGGCATGTCTTTGCTGTCAAATAGTAGGAGGTCGTTTGCCTCTGCCGAGGTATTATAAGTGTTTTCGTTATCTTAGAACATCTGAGAAATCACTCGATTTGATCGAGGTTTTAGACCATGTTTCACTTGGCGCGGCCAAGGTAATAGATGCACTTCGGCTCTGGCCGTAGCTTTCGTGTTGTTCGTTCCGGCCGGGGCTTGTATGCTGCCCGAACCTTGGACAAAGTTTCTCCATCATTCGGTCCGGTCAGGACTCGTAAACTGCTCGAATTTGGACGACGTTTTGGAGACCATTTGGTCCGGCCGAAGCTTGTAAGCTGCCCGAATCCGAATGAAGTTTTGGGGACTGTTTGATCCGGCCGGGGCTTGTAAGCTGCCCGAAATCGAACGATGTTTCTTTGACGTTTGGTTCGGCCGTGGCTTGCAAGCTGCCCGAATCCGAACGAAGTATCTTTGACGTTTGGTTCAGCCGGGGCTTGTAAGCTGCCCGAATCCGAACGAAGTATCTTTGATGTTTGGTTCGGCCGGGGCTTGTAAGCTGCCCAAACCTTGACAAAGTTTCTCCATCATTCGGTCCGGTCGGGACTTGTAAACTGCCCGAATTTGGACGACGTTTTGGAGACCATTTGGTCCAGCCGGGGCTTGTAAGCTGCCCGAATCTGAACGAAGTTTTGACTATTGACCCGGCCGGGGCTTGTAAGCTACCCGAAACCGAACGATGTTTCTTTGACGTTTGGTTCGGCCGGGGCTTGCAAGCTGCCCGAATCCGAACGAAGTATCTTTGACGTTTGGTTCGGCCGGGGCTTGTAAGCTGCCCGAATCCGAACGACTTTGACGTTTGGTTCGACCGGGGCTTGTAAGCTGTCCGAATCCGAACGAGGTTTTGCATATCACACGGCTCCCAACTGCACCGGGAGCGCTCGGCCATACCGAGCCTTCGCGGAATGTAATTTGGCCTAGCCGAGATATGTAGCTCTGGCTCAGAGCTCGGCCTAGCCAAGGTACGAAGATTTGGCTCAAGGAGATAGCTCGGTTGTACTGAGAATGGATGCGTAAACGACATCTGTTTTTATTACGACCTTTCAGAAAAAAACGACCGTAGCAGTCGTGCCGCGGATAGTAGAAACAAGATGCCAAAGCTGTAAATGGGGCAAGTCTATAGAGAGCGTACTCTATTGGTGATATATGCGGAGGTTGTCCGAACTCCACATCCGGGGAACGAATTTCCCGTCCAAATCCTGGAGCTTGTAGGTTCTGGGTCCGACGACTTCCGCCACTTGATAAGGGCCTTCCCAATTTGGCGACAGCTTTCCTTGTTCTAGTGGCTTGGAGACGGATGCTTTCCGGAGGACGAGATCGCCGGGCGAGAAGGATTTTCCTTTGACTCTAAAGGCATGGTAACGAGCCACTCTTTGCTGGTATGCAGCTACTCTGATTTGAGCTTTCTCTCTGATCTCTTCCACCAGGTCAAGATTGGTGCAAAGCTGCTCGTCGTTAGCTTCCTCTGAGTAGCTCTCCACCCGCGGAGAAGGGAGTCCTACCTCCACAGGGATGACGGCTTCCGTGCCAAAGGCCATCCGGAACAGGATCTCGCCGGTGGGGATTCTCTGGGTAGTGCGGTAGGCCCATAGGATGTGATAAAGTTCGTCCGCCCATCTGCCTCGGGCTCTGGCGAGCCGAGCTTTGATCCCTTGAAGCAGGGTCTGATTAGTTACTTCGGCTTCTCCATTGGCTTGTGGATGCCCCACCGATGTAAGTCGGTGGCAGATCCCATGTTCCTCGCAGAAACCTCGGAACTTTGGGTTATCAAACTATCTGCCATTATCAGTGATAATTGTATGCGGAAGGCCGAAGCGGCGATAATGGATCTCCACACAAAGTCCCTGGCCCGAGCTTCAGTTATTTGGGCAACTACCTCAGCCTCCACCCACTTGGTGAAGTAGTCGATGGCGACAAATAAAAATTTTCTTTGTCCAGTGGCGAGGGGGAAAGGGCCAAGAATATCCATCCCCCACTTAGCAAAGGACCAAGCGGAGGAAATAGGGACTAAACCGGCGGAGGGAGCCTCTGGATGTTGGAGTGTCTCTGACATGAGTCACAAGCCGAACGAGATCATCAGCATCCTTTTGCATAGTGGGCCAATAATACCCCTGGCGCAGCACCTTGTGGCATAGAGATCGACTCCCCAGATGGTTGCCGCAAATTCCTTCATGTACCTCCGAAGAGCATAATCAGCTTCAGATAGGCAAAGGCACTTGAGCAACGGCATGGAAAAGGATTGCTTATAGAGCTGGTCATCGACCAACACATAGTGGGTAGCTTGCAATTTCAGCTTTCTTGCTTCCTTACGGTTGGCTGGGAGCGACCCTTCTTTGAGATACCTTGAGATGGGGTCGAACCAGGATGGCTCGGCCTCAATCTGCATCACTCGGTCCGCCTCCGCGATGCTAGGCTTTTCCAGGATTTTCAGGGGAAACTTTCGTTCGGAACTCATTGATTCCGCAGTCGCCAGTCAGGATAATAGATCGGCATGGGCATTCTCGAATCTGGGGATCTGGATAACTTCAAATTTAGAGAAGTGGAAAAGCAAGTCCCGCACCTACTGGAGATACCGAATCATGTTTGGCTCCCGGCCTCAAACTCGCCCCGCACCTGACCAGCTACCAATTGAGAGTCGGTGAAGGCATTTAACTTCTTCACTTTGAGGTCACGGGCGATTCGAAGTCCAGCGAGCAGAGCTTCATACTCAGCTTCATTATTGGAGGCTGGAAAGGAGAAGCGAACACCATACTCGAAGGTCGCCCTTCTGGGCTGGTAAGGATTAGGCCAGCGCCTGAGCCACCGGCATTGGACGATCCATCAATATGGAGCAGCCACAGGGCGTCAGATTTCGGCTGCTCAGAGGAGTCTGGAGTGGAACCATCCTCCGGGATGGTGCATTCAAGGAGGAAATCAGCTAGTACTTGCGCTTTGATGGCTGGGCGAGGTTGATATCGGATATCATGCTCGCTTAACTCAATGGCCCACTTAGCCTTTCTCCCTGATGTCTCCGGGCGATGGACCACCGCCTTGATGGGTTGATCGGTGAGAACTGTCACAGAATGCACCTGGAAATATGGTCGCAGCCTCCGAACCGACGTTACCAGGGCCAAAACCAACTTCTCGATCCGAGTGTACCTTGTCTCGGCGTCCCGGAGCAGTTTGCTGATATAGTAGATCGGCTTTTGAGTCTTTTTCTCTTCTCTGACCAAAACTGAGCCAATTGCGCCTTCTGAAACCGCCAAGTACAGGAATAGCATCTCTCCCGAGTTGGGCTGCTGAGGAGGGGTGGCGAGCCAAGATACCTCTTGAGGTCCTCGAATGATTTCTGGCACTCGGGAGTCCATTAAAAATTCTTGGCAGATCGAAGAGCTTTAAAGAAGGGAAGGCACTTTTCGGCCGATCGAGCTACGAAGCGGTTGAGGGCCGCGATCCTTCCTGTTAGGCGCTGGACCTCTTTGATAGATGTTGGGGGTGTCATTTGCTGAAGGGCTTGAATCTTCTGTGGGTTGCCTTCAATGCCTCGCTGAGAAACCATGAAGCCCAGAAACTTCCCAGAGTTGACACCGAAGGCACTTTGTTGGATTGAGCTTCATCCGATATTTTCGGAGCGTCGCGAAGCTCTCAGAGAGGTCCTCAATGTGCTGGGATGCTTCTTTGCTTTTGACCAGCATGTCGTCGACATATACCTCCATGTTTCGATCGATTTGCTCCTTGAAGACCTTGTTGACAGCCTTTGGTAAGTTGCACCTGCATTCTTCAGACCAAAAGGCATGACACTATAGCAATATGTACCTCGATCGGTTATGAAGGCGTCTTTTCTTCATCCTCAGGCGCCATTCGGATTTGATTGTAGCCGGAATAGGCGTCCATGAAGGTTAGCATCTGATGCCCTGAAGTAGCATCTACAAGCTGATCGATCCGAGGGAGAGGGAAGCTGTCCTTCGGGCAGGCTTTATTGAGGTCGGTGAAGTCGATGCAGATCCGCCATTTGCCATTCGACTTCTTTACCATGACGACATTGGACAACCAGCTCGGATAGTTTACCTCCTGAATGAAGTTTGCCTTAACAAGTTTGTCGACTTCTTCCTCAATCGCCTTCTGCCGCTCAGGGGCGAAGCTCCTCTTCTTCTGCTTTATGGGCTGGGACATCTCATCTACATTAAGACGATGGACGAGGATGTCCGGCTGATTCCCGGCATATCGGAAGCAGACCAGGCAAAGACATCAGCATTCCTTCGGAGAAAGTCGATCAGCTCCGTCCAAGGTTTCCCTTTTAGCAGCGACCCAATCTTTATAGTTCGGTCTGGCCGGGCTTCGTTCAGCGACACCTCCTCCAGCTCTTCAGCTGGTTCTCCCCGTTGCTCGGCAAAATCTTTCCGAGCGTCCAGTCCATCAACCTCGGGCAATTTGGATTGCAGGCTGGTGATGAAACACTGCCGAGCTACAGCTTGGTTTCCTCGGACTACTCCCACTCCCCATCCGGTAGGGAACTTCATTGCTAGGTGCGGGATGGAGACAGCGGCTCTAAGGGACATCAGGCCGGGTCTCCCAAAATTGCATTGTAGGGCGACCAAGCTTGGTCACCAGAAAATCTGTGTGGACCGTGGCAACGGAAGGCCAAGTCCCCGCGCGGACCGTCAAGGTCACAACCCCTCGGGGATAATTACATCGCCGGTGAACCCCATTAGGGTGGAGTCCACGGCTCGGAGATTCTCCATAAGCAGTTTCATCTTCAGAAACACATCGAGATACAAAATATTGACGGAGCTCCCACTATCAATAAGAATTCGATCTACATCATAGTTGTTCAGATTAAGGGATACAACCAACGCATCATCATGCGGGAACTGTATTTTTCGGAGGTCGCTGTCGGAGAAGGAGAGCTCATTTGTTCGCGCTTTCTTTGGTGCCGAACCTTCTTCATCGTCCGCCCACTCGACGGACTGCCAACTGCCTCGATCACATTAATGTGACCAGCGACCGGAGGATTTGGAGGAGGTTGCTGAGGCTCAGGTTGACGATCGCCCCCGTTCCTTGGCTCGGGTGCTCTCCTGAATTGGTCCAGCCTACCCCTGGATGAGCCTTTCGATCTCGTTCTTCAGCTGCCAGCACTCCTCAGTGTCGTGGCCATGATCCTGATGGTAGCGGCAGTATTTGGTGGGATCTCTCCAGGCAGCATTCCCTCGGAGAGGAGGTGGTCGGGGGAGCTGGCGCTCTATTGCCATGAGGATCTCCGCCCTTGGGGCAGTGAGCGGAGTGAATCGGTTGAACCTCCTTGGCGGGCTCTGGGTGCGGTTCCTCGGCGGGGGCGGAGGAACCCTTTGGCGGCGAGGCGGACTTGGTTGGCGGGCGGATCGGTGCTTGTCCAAGCCCTTGGGCTCCTTTTTCCTTGTCAGCTCGGTGCGGGCAGCTCTCCGCGATTCTTCGGCTCTGACATATTTGTCTGCCAGAGCCATCATGTCGGAGAGGTTCTGAGGGTAGCTGACCTCCAGCGCCAGGTAAAAGTCACTCTCCTTCAATACTCCGCCTGCTAGGGCGGACATGACCACCTCATAATTAAGGTGGTCCACTTCCAACATGGCCGTGTTAAAACGACCGAGATATTTTTTCAAGGACTCCCCCTCTCTTTGCTTAACCTCAGAGAGGGAGTCGGATCTCCGCCGGTGACGACGACTGTTGACGAACTGGCTGATGAAGAGGCGGCTCAGCTCGTCGAACGAACTAACGAACCTGGTTTCAAAGCATTGAACCAGGTTCGAGCGGATCCCCTGAGGGTGGAGGGAAAGGCGTGGCAGAGGATCGCATCTGATGCCCCGTGGAACATCATGATCGATCTGAAGCTGCTGAGGTGGTCGTTGGGATCGGAGGCCCCATGATAGGGCTCGATGGCGGGCAGCTTGACGTGGGAGGGAATCACTTCCTCCATGATTCCCTTGGAAAAGGGAATGCCTTGCTCCATCTGATGGTGGAGCGGATGGGCCTGCTTGGCGGTATCTAACTCCTGGCGCATCTCCCAGAGTTGCTGGCGCATCTCCTCAGGCACAACAGGAGGGGTCGGACGAGGAGAGAAATGAGACGATGTCGAGTCGTGACGAGAGAACACCGGAGAGAGGGATCGGGCCCGCCGAGATCGGGGAAGGTCTTTGCCACGACCCCCTTGGGAGGCTGGCTCAGCTTCCCTAGGGCGGCGAGGGGGGTCTGCAACCCCATGCAGGCCGGAAGAGGAGATCGTCGGATGAGCAGGGGCTGCATTCTCCTCAGGAGGATGCGGGGTAGGAGCGGCTGGTCAGGGAGCTTCAAAGCGCCCCTGAATCAAGTGGGTCAGAGCTTGAACTTGTTGGACCAGTGAGGCAAACTGGTCTTGGGTCACTGGGATCGCCGGTGGCGATGGAGTCTCAACTGGCGGCGGCGGTGGCGCTACGTTGCTCACCGGATCAGGTCTTTAGGAGGCGACCTGATCCCGGGCTTCGGAGGTAGCCTTTCTTCGGTTGGCCATGGGAGGAGTTCTCTTTCAGATCGAGATCCTTGTCTCCTGAATCATAAGTTTATGGGACTTGAGGCCCTTCCTCTAGCGCAAATTTGTTGCTGCTGAAATCTGTCCTCCGACTCGGGCGTGATCGGGCTCTGGGACGGGCTCCCTCCTGGGCGGACCTACAGAACAATCCTCACGCGAGAGGCGTTGGGGGTGGCCCTCCGCGGAAGACCCTCCAACGCTCAAGTCAGCGGGGATCGGCAATCAACAAACAAGAGGAGAAGGCTCTCGCTGAAGAGTCTCTCCAAGGGCGGCCTTTTGAGAGCTCTGAGCAGAGCGCTAATGGCAAAAAATGGGGGAAGCCAAGGCAGAAGGAGAGTATGCCAGTGAGCAAGTGCGCATACATGAGGAGTTGGCAGACGACTCTATTTATAGAGGATCACCTGATTCCCTGGGGGCGTCGTGGGTCCAAAAGTCGTTAGGATTTGAATCCAGTTTGTTATGAGGTCAGTAAGATTCGTATCTTGTTGGTTAGAGGATCGACGGCTGGGAGAGCTGGTTGATGTCTCGAGATTTGGCGAGTATATAGGCTCCAGGGCTCTAGGCTACTCTCGCGGGTCCTAGGCCACTCTCAGATATGATTTCTGTTTGGAATCTTATGAATTTGAACTCTCCCGTGCCGAATTCCGCAGAGGTTCTTGAGTGCCCGGGTCTAGCCGGGGCATAATAATGACTCGGCTGACGAGGCACAGTCGGATAGCTCGACAGGGGCCGAGAGAGACGATGTAGCTCGACTGAGGCCGATGGACGATATAGCTTGGCTAAGGCCGAGAGATGTGATGAGATAATATAGCTCGGCTGAGGTCGAGAGATATGATCCGCGCCTTAGGAATTCTTGGCTCGGTGAGGGGCTAAGGTGCCCCGATTTACTGAGGCTAACTTATTTCTAGCGGGTATTGTTCAGCATGTGGGAGTCAGGATTGATTCTAGCCCCTTGCATGATTATTTATGCAATGGCGATTTTATCCCTCAACAATAATTAATTGCAAACTATTATTATCATCATAATGCTATATGAAAGATTAATGGCCATAATTTTCACCTGAACCACAAACAGTTCTGCAAACCAAAACACCAACTTGAAAAAAAAAGGATGAGGATGCTTACCGCTTGTATAACAGAGAACTTATGATGTGGAAGTACCACAAATTTTGGAAAGAGATAGCCATGGGAAAATTCTTTAGACAGAGAGACCTGGATAGGATAGATCTCCAGCATAGCACGAATGTGGTTATTATAAGTTTGCCCACATAAAACACCGTTAAAACATTACCAGCAAATGTAAATTGCAACAACTGGGATGGTCTCATCCTAGCCACCCAAACTAAATAACACTACATGCTTGGACGAGGCAGCAAAAATAACTCAAAAGAGATCATCAAAGGAAAACCTGCATTAGCTGTCGAAGATCCACCCATATGCACAGCATGTTTAAATTTCAAATAGTCAGAACCTGCATGGCTTGCTATGTGGGCATGTATATACCTTATTTTTTGTGTCGGATGCTAAAATGAGAGCTAACAAATATTTTGTCTCTAACATGCAATAATCTGTTATTCTAGATTCATTCCAGCTGGGCATGCTGAGAAATTTTATCTATGATATTGATATATACTTTTTTTTTCATTGTAACAAGTTGGAAATATGAACCAAATAGCGTTCTAAGAAACCATAAAGAGTATTAAAAAAAAAGACTGAAGAGAATTTTACCTGTAAAATCAATGCTTGTCATTTGTTCAGGGCTAAAGTTGGTAATATGGCTGTGGCTTCACCTTCAAGGACAAGAGATTCCTTATCCACAAAACATTTTGTTGTAAACATCACACTGCCAATAGAGCAAAATGGATATGTTAAAATAAGGGAAACCTATGTTCTTCATAATAGGAGAGAGATGGTATCACTAACATGTATCTTTTCTTGTTTTCTCTAATATGCGTTGCTTGTACTTCAGCGGCAACCTCATCTCCAATGTAGACAGGCGATTTAAACTTCAAAGTCTGAGCAACGTATACTGCTCCAGGCTACACATTCAGGGCAAGAAAGAAAAATAAACGATACATTGGTGGTTCCAGTAATGGTTAACGGACATATGTGTGAACAAGCACTGACATCTAGAGAAAAAACCTGGTTCTAATCTAAAGTGACAGCAACAAAAAGAACAGACACCATTGATGTTTGTACAAAATAATCTACCGGCAATTATTGTAATGATCAGGTAAATGCAGATAATTGAAAAAAGAATCCAAAGAAGAGAGCTTTGATATCTAAGAAATGGTATGCATGCCCTAGAAAGTATTGCCTTAAGGCGAGACCCAGCACATTTCAAAACTATGGACAAAAGAACCAGACTTGATCAATCTTGAGATTATTGGTCAATCATAATAAGTGTGGCACAATATATTGTCATAATGAAGTATGTCTTGCTCTCACTTGAATTTCTAAACTCATGACCGTTGGTAGCTCCCTTTAACAGTGCTGTAGGTACAAGAATCCAATGCCTTCTTAAGGATCTAGAATGTAATACGTAACACTAAGAACCTAATTTTTAGAGGGCAAAGCCCCTTTTCACAATGTCCTGGGGACAAAATACAAGCTCGCCATTGTTGTAGGGCATATCAGACAATTCTGTTAAAAGAACATCTAGATTTCCAGAACATTCAAAGCACACCACCAAAAGGCCGAATTGTACCATAGTCTCCAAAAATTCAGGCAAATGAAGGTCCACTGACATTCATTATTCCTTTAAGACCATGCAATGATAAATGGCTAGACTTGAAAACTTTTAGGATACATGCTAGTGTTTGGTCTCCCTACAGCCTTGCAGCAAAAGAATCCTTCTAGTTTCATGTATTAGTTTTCTTAGATACGCCAGTGTTGTAAAATGTTTCTTACAATAAGTAATTCAAGAGCCTGGTTGTAACCATCCTAATATTTTCTGAGGAGAACTATCCTATTCTACTTGCCCACGAGACCAACCGGTTTAATTCAGCCCGCTAGTATTGCTTCCAATGTCACTGGAAGGACTGCCAGGAACTGACAATTAAAAATGGCAATTGCTGAACTCTAGCAAAAGTTCGTTTCTTCATCTCTTTTGAATTCTAATGATAGAAGAACAGCGAAATTTCCGCTAAGCCACCTTACTCCCATTAGGGTCTGTAGAAGTGATATGTATTTATGATGTAATAGGAGCAAAACTACAACTTAATGTTATGGTGCTGATATTGGGAGATTGTCTTATGTCACAGCTAGCAGCTTACTCGTTCGACTATCAACTGATTGACGAAATTCCTCAAAGAATTTCTGGTAAAAAATAGGCTTTCCAACAAACGGGGAGAGAGAGCAAGAGCAACATACAAAATGGGAGGCGATGAGGGACGGGAAAAGCGATGCCACGAGCATGCCGTGGACGACTCTGCCGCCCTCGAACCCAGCGACCGTCCGGGCGAAATCTGCGTCAAGATGAATGGGGTTGCGGTCGCCGCTCGCCTCCGAGTACCCCGCCACGTCCGACTCGGAGAATCGCCTCGATTCCTTAAGTACGTCGCCAACTTTGAGCAGCAGAGTCGGTTTTGGATTGGCAGAGGACGAGGATGAAGAACGGAAGGAGACGGCGAGCAAAGTAGGAGGGCGACATAGGATTCGTTTGAGAAAAGCGAGCCGCATCACCATCGTCGGGAAAAGAACCGATCAGCCCGACGGCGATTGACAAAACAGAAAAAAAGACCAACACGAATGGTTAAAATCATCAATCTGGAGGCAGTCTAATACTTTAAATAAGTTTAAAGTTAAATTCATGCTGCAGGATGCAGCTAAAAGATATTATGATCGGCAAGATCATATCAAATTTTGCGAGAGTCGGCGAATTCTTGAACAGAGACTTCAATTTGAATAAAGTTGTTTAGAGATCCATCTGAACATTTCATGTTGAGAGGCATAGCAAATGGTTATCATCATTACTGTAGCCGCCAAAACCTGTCCTCCAAACGGACGAAGGATCTCCTGGCATCTCTTTTCAACGAAAATCCTATAAGAAAGTCCTCTAAAATCAGTGATTTCGATGGAGATCCTTCGATGCTTAAGTTAGTGCCTTGAAGAATAGCTGTGAATCATAGATAAGAAAGCATGTACGAGAGTTGCCTTAGATTTTTTTTCTCTCTCTCATCACGAGTGAAGGTTCTTATACCTATTCAAAGGTTCCTTTTTACCCAGGCAATAGTGGGCCTGGTCACGTCAGAGGCATCCTACTACGCGCAGTTGTAGGAAGTTAGTGGGCCACGTGGTGGTTGCAAGGCTAGTGGGCCACGTGGTGGTTGCAGAATTACAGAGTCCTAAACATTTCGAGGCCGAGAGAAACTCTGGGAGTCCGAGGCTGAGGGGAGCTCCTGAGGCTCGAGACCGAGGGGGTCTCTCCATCAGCCTCTTACCTCGTTAACCTTAACGGGGCTTGATCAGCCATGTCAGATGCCCTTCCACCCCTGAGGTGGTGCGGGTTTGCTTCCCGCCCATCGAAAGGGGCGCAAGTTCACCCGATGGCTAATCCTGCCATGTCACCGATCGCGAAGGGGCATGTGTCCCCGAGGCGTGGGAACTCATCAGTGCCAGTGGCATGGGGCATTGTAGCGCCACCACTCCTGTCGATCCGCATCGTTGGATGTAGGAGGATCCTTCTCGAAATAGGGAAGCCTTTTCGGTACTCGTGGAAAGGTAACTGCCATTGTTGCCATCATTAGGTTGACGTTATCGATATTCCGCCATTAGCGTTGGACGACTGATGAGGCGTCCCTCCCAATAGAGGGCGTGCGCGTGGCAGGCTAGCTTAGGCGAGACGATTTGAAAGGAGCTATAATAGAGGGATGCTTCGAATTTGATGCCCCAATACTCCCAAAATCTTCTTCTTGAGCTTCTCCTCTCCGGGTCCTGCAGTTCTTCCCGCCATTCTTCTCCCATTAACCAGGTCAGTCCTTCACCCATGTCTTCTTCGCCTTCTTGGTCCTCTTCTGCTCCTCTCGAAGACTATTTTTCTCCCCTGCACATGCAGGCTTCTTCATCTCCTACCCCCACCTGGTCCTCGTCCTCCTCCTCTGAGGACCAGATTCCTCTGTCCTAGCGGTGGGTTAACAGCCGGGCCCCCATCAGGGACCTTTCGGTCATTGCCGGAGCCCTAGGGTTACCTTAGAATCCCTTGAAGGGGCCGTCTCCACCGTGACCGACCGGGAGCTGACCGAAATTAGGGCCATATATAGGATTCCGGATAATATCCAGTTGTCTCCTCCTACCCCCAATGACAGGGTGATCTCCTTCTGACCTAGGAGGGTTGCCGTATATGAAGCCTCCCTTAAAGCCAGTCTCTGACTGCCCCTTCACCCTTTGATTGCCAATCTTCTTGACCTCTACTCCCTAATACCTGTACAGTTGGTTCCGAATTCCATTTGGACTATATGCTCTTTTCTCATTTTTTGTCACCTCGAAAGGGCTAGAGGCTAGGGTTTCCCTCTTTCGTAGCTTCTATAACCTTTGCCAGCAATCGGACTGGTGGGTGTTCCAACTCTGGCCCAATTGAACCTTGAAACTTGGCCTCCCTACCTATGTTAAAGGGTGGAAGACCCGCTTTTTTTCGCTGACCTTGAGGGGGTGAAGCCGAGTTACGAGGACCCGGATGTGGGGCCAAACAAAAACCACCTGGTGACTCAGAGGGACAAGGAGGCCTTCAGCATATTATAGACGGCCGTGGTCCCCCAATGCAACCAGCTTCTGATGGAGGATAACCTCCGGTTCACGGGCCTCCTTCCGAGCGGCGGTGAGCACCCTCGAATGCTTCCCTTCACCTTCCTCACTGTCTTCCTTTTCCTTTTTCCTCTCTTCTTTTTTTTTTTATCGGCTTTGATTTGTGCATATATGATGCTACCGAACCGTCTTGTAGGAGGGCGGTGGCTAAGAAGAAGAAGAAGGCCACCGATGGCACCGAGGCATCAAGGAAGAGGCCTTGGCCTTCGACCCCTTCTCGATCTCTGACTCGGTCTCCAACCTCGGCCCCACTGATCTGCCGACTCCGAGGGGATCGGGAGCAGCCTCAGGGAGGTTGAGAGCTGGTCCTCCCAGTCGATCTCACCGCCGATACACCTCCTGAAGGGCCAAGAACTGAGGCCACCCACCCCCCCAGCCGAGGAGCCAACGCTGCCAGATGCGGGGCCATCCTGCCCTAGGGTCGAGCTGGCCTAGGAGGAAGTCCTGCCCATGGGCTTGGCTGGGGAAGACTCGGCGATGGCGAGGCTGCCAGCCGAGGAGGGGGCGTCAGCCCCGATGCAGCACCAGCAACCTTCGACCGGGCTGGGACCTCCGAGGGGGACGAATCCGAGGCCGTCCCCTCCAGACCGTTGCTGATGAACCAGGGGTGCATGGTTGAGCGGCTGGTGACCCAGATCTACCAGCTCGAGTTCTAGAGAGAGCTCCATAGCCAGAGGGCCGCGTCACTCTTCCAGGACATTTTCATGGCTCAGCTATGGGTAAGTGTCATTTTTCCTTTGCCCTACGTTACTCTTGCCCTTTTCTAATTGCTTACTGACGATTACCCTTTGATGCACACAGCGAACTCCATAGTGGCGATGAGGGATGTCCTAGCCCGGGACGAGGCAGCGCTCCACCATTCCCAGCAAAAGATAGCTAAAGTTCAGGCCCAGGCCGAGAGGGCTGAGATGGCCCTGGAAGTGGCCCAACCTGAGTGGGCCAAGGAGCTAGATGGGGTCAAGCGCCAGGCTGAGGCCGAGGACGAGCATACGAGGAAGTGGCTGGAGTTCGCCGAGACAACCATCAGTGCCCAAGACTTGCGCATCCAATCCCTCGGCATCAAGGTAGAGGCGGCTGAGAAGCGGGCCTCCAATGCAGAGGAGATCGCCCGAGGGTCGGATGCCCGGGAAATCGAGATGGAGGAGACCGTCCGTAGGGCGGAGGAGAAGGCCAACGCCGCAGAGGAGAGGGCCATCGCTACTGAGGGGAAGGTAGCCGTGGCCAAGAAGAGGGCTACTACCAACGAAGAGAAGGCGGCCATGGCGGTGGATGAATTCCGGAGGAGCACATTTTTTGCGGATGAGCCAGCCGAAGCTTCCTCCGGGGCCTACCTTCTCGGCTTTTGGGACGGCAAGGAAAAGGTCAGCCGAGCCTACGGCCTATCTGGCCTCAACGATCTCGAGCCAGATGAAATGTCAGAGGGGTCAATGGCATCCCCAGGGCCAACCGGTGATGGGTCCGGGCCGACGGAGGCCTAAGCATGTATACTTCCCCTTTTTTTTGCTTATCCATGTATTGAAGTCCGACCTAGGTCGGCATTTTGTAAACCTTTTCAACAAAGTAATGAAAAGTATGGATTTTTGCAAATGGTTAAAACATGTGTCCTTTATAAAATACATAGCTCTACTAGGATGTTGCCTTCGTGAGATTGAGTGAACTAGAAGTGAGGTCGGCTCGTGATTGAAGCAACAATTCAGGGCCGACGCTGAGGCCAGTGGGCGTCGATCGAGGTCAAACCTTGGGACCGAGTCAACCTCAAGCTTTGAAGGCCGACTGGATCCAAGCATCGGGTGCCGATGGTACATTGATCTTGAAGTGCCAAGCTGACCTCGGGCTTTAGTGCCAATGGTACGTCGGTTTTGAAGTACCAAGCTGACCTCGAGCTTGAGTATTGATGGTACATTGATCTTGAAGTGTCGAGATGACCTCGGGCTTGAGTGCCGATGGTACATTATCTTGAAGTACTAAGCTGACCTCAGACTTGAGTGCCGATGGTACATCGATCTTGAAGTGCTGAGTTGACCTCGGGCTTGAGTGCCAATGGTACATCGATCTTGAAGTATCGAGCTAACCTCAGGCTTGAGTGCCGATGGTACATCGGTCTTGAAGCACCGAGCTGACATCAGGCTTGAGTGCCGATGGTACATCGGTCTTAAAGTGCTGAGCTGACCTCAAGCTTGAGTGCTAATGGTACATCGGTCTTGAAGTACCGAGCTAACCTCGGGCTTGAGTGCTGATGGTACATCGATCTTGAAGTGCCGAGCTAACCTCGGGCTTGAATGCCTATGGTACATCGGTCTTGAAGTGCCGAGCTGACCTCGAGCTTGAGTGCCGATGGTACATCGGTCTTGAGGTGTCGAGCTGACCTTGGGCTTGAGTGCCAATGGTACATCAGTCTTGAGGTGCCGAGCTGACCTCAGGCTTGAGTGCCGATGGTACATCGGTCTTGAGGTGCCAAGCTGACCTCAGGCTTGAGTACTGATGGTACATCGATTTTAAAGTGTCGAACTGACCTCGGGCTTGAGTATCGATGGTACATCGGTCTTGAAGTATCGAGCTAACCTCGGGCTTGAGTGCCGATGGTACATCGATCTTAAAATGTCGAGTTGACCTCAGGCTCGAGTGCCGATGGTACATCGGCCTTGAAGTGCTGAACTAACCTTGGGCTTGAGTGCCGATGGTACATCGATCTTGAAGTGCTGAGCTGACCTCGGGCTTGAGTGCCGATGGTAAATCGGTCTTGAAGTGCCGAGCTGATCTTGGGCTTGAGTGCTGATGGTACATCGATCTTGAAGTACCGAGCTGACTCGGGCTTGAGTGCCGATGGTACATCGGTCTTGAAGTATCGAGCTGATCTCGGGCTTGAGTGCCGATGGTACATCAGTCTTGAAGTGCCGAGCTGACCTCGGGCTTGAGCTAAAAGGACAAGTTACTCGAACACTTCTTCATTAAATAAAGAGACATGAGATATTCAAAATTCTTTATTTTAAAAAGGTGAGAATGAGGTACTCGAACCTAAAATCACTTAATTACGTACATTATTGATAGTATCGATAAAGGTTGTCCAAATTCCAAGTGGGAAGGAGAAGCTTCCCATCGAAGCTTTCAATTCGCTATGCTCTGCGATGAAGAGCCTCTATGACTCAGTAGGAGCCTTCCCAATTTGGTGATAGCCTGCCTCCCTCCATTGCTTTCGATACCTCGGCTCTCCTGAGAACTAAGTCTTTTGGCAAGAAGGCTTTGGGATGAACATGGGCATTGTAGTATCTAGCAGCTCTCTGGTGATAAACTACCATTTTGAGGCGTGCTAGGTCACGCACCTCTTCGATAAGGTCTAGATTGGCTAGCAGCCGAGTCGAGTTATCATCCTCATTATACAACTCTACCCGAGGGCTCGGATCTTCACGGGAATGATGGCCTCGAAGCCAAACACAAGACTGAAGGGGGTCTTCTCGGTGAGAGTACACAGTGTGGTGTGGTAGGCTCATAGCACATTGGGAAGCTCCTCCACCCATCTTTCTTTGAAGTCATCCAACAGTGTCCTGAGTCCTTGAAGAATGGTGCAATTTGTCACCTCGACCTCTCTGTTAGTTTGTGGATGACCAACCAAAGTGAAACATTGATGGATGCTCAGCTCAGCACAGAACTCTTTGAAAGGGGCGTTGTCGAATTGCCGGCTGTTGTCAGTGACAAGGGTGTGGGGTAGTCCGAAATGACAGATCATGGATTTCCAAAAGAAGGATTTGACCTTATGCTCGGTAATCTTCGCCAGTGCCTCAGCCTCGACCCACTTGGTGAAATGGTCGATGGCGACAAGTAAAAATCTCTGCTGGCCAGAGCCCGAGGAAAACGGTCCCAGTATGTCCATCCCCACAGAGCGAAGGGCCATGGGGCTGACAGGGGACTCAGTTGGGAGGTCGACTGTTGCTGGATATTGACAGGGGACTCAGTTGGGAGGTCGACTGTTGCTGGATATTGGCATGCCACTGTTAGCTATCACATCTCTGAACCAGCTCAGCTGCATCCTCCCTCATAGTGGGCCAATAATATCCCTATCGCAAAGCCTTGTACGCTAGTGTTTAGCCCCCTAGGTGGTTCCCATAGATGCCCTTATGGATCTCGTGTAGGATGTAATCGGCGTCTGCTGAGCTGGCATACCGAAGGAGTGGATAGGAGAAGGACCTCCGGTATAGCCGCCCATCTAATATCAGGAACTTGGGGGCCCATCTCCTAAGTAACTTGGCTTCTGCAAGGTTATCGGGGAGAGTGCCGTCAGTGAGGTATCGGACATAAGCCTCCATCCACACGGGATCTTGGCTGATTGGTAGGGCCTCTTCGATGGCTTCGATGCTTGAAACTTTCAGATGCTCCACGTACGTCCTCCCCAGGGTCTCGTCGGCTGAGGTGGCCAATCGGGATACTGCGTCAGCTCTGGCATTCTCACCCCTAGGAATGTAACTGACACTGAAGTGAGTAAATATGAGATCTGTGATTGGACCTCACTCAAATAGCGGGATATAGTGGGATCCCGAGCCTCGTATTCCTCAGCAATTTGCCCAAAAATGAGTTGGGAGTCGGTGAAGGCTCGAGGCGCTTCACTCGAAGTTCCTTGGCCAACCTCATTCCCGCCAGCAAGGCTTCATACTCTACTTGGTTGTTAGTCGTATGAAAGAGGAATCAGAGGACGTACTCCACTATCTCTCCCTCTGGGCTAGCCAAATGAGACCGGCTCCACTCTCCTAGGAATTCGAAGCAACATCGATGTGAAGGACCCAGTCTTGCCTTTTGGCCCTGGCCACCGCATCTGGGGATGCTGAGTGGAGTTCTTCTAGTAGTTGCTCAGTCCAGGTGCACTCAACTAGGAAGTCCGCCAGGACTTGGGACTTCATGGCTGACCTTAGCCGAAAGGACAAATCAAATTCTTCCAACATGATTGCCCATTTAGCTAGCTGGCCCAAAGTGTTGGGACGAGATAAAATTTCTCTGAGTGGCTTGTCCGTGAGCACCACAACCGAGTGGGCTTGGAAGTAGGGCCTAAGGTGATGAGCAGAAATAATCAGTGCAAAAATAATTTTTTCGGTACGAGAATACCTGGTCTCCGCATCATGAAGCACCTTGCTGATATAGTAGACGAGCTTCTGAGTCTTGTTGATGTTGGTGCGGACGAGCACGGAGCTAACGGCCTCGGTAGAGGCCGCAAGGTAGAGGAAGAGCTCTTCCCCATCCCTTGGCTTGGACAACAATGGTGGGATGGACAAGAATTCCCTTAGCCCCTCGAATACTCTCTAACACTTTTCGGTCCATTCAAAGTTGTTGACCTTGTGCAGGGCCTTAAAGAAGGGTAGACACCTTTTCGCTGATTTGGATAGAAAACGGCTTAAGGCTACTACCCGCCCAGTCAGACGTTGGGCCTTCTTCTTATTGGCTGGGGGTTTTATGTCAAGAATGGCCCAAATCTTGTTCGGGATTGCCTCTATCCCCCGCTAGGTCACCATAAAGCTGAGGAATTTGCCGGCTATGACCCTAAAGGTACACTTTCGTGGGTTTAGCTTCATCTAGTAACGGTGAAGGTTGTCAAAGGTCTCCACTAGGTCGGCAATGTGGTCGTCAGCGTGGTTGCTTTTTGTCAATATGTCATCCATGTAGACCTCCATATTGCGTCTGACTTGATCTTCGAAGACCCTGTTCATTAGCCTCTGGTACATAGCCCCCGCATTCTTCAGTCTGAACAACATCACCCTGAAGTAGTAGATACCATTTTCAGTCACAAAGGAGGTGGCCTCCTCATCCGCTAGGTCCATCTTAATCTAATTGTACCCTGAGAAGGCGTCCATAAAGCTGAGGATCTTGTGGTCCGATGTAGCATCCATCAGTTGATCAATTCTAAGCAGTGGAAAGCTATCCTTGGGGCATGCCTTGTTAAGGATGGTGAAGTTGACACACATTCTCTAACTTCTATTAGCCTTGCGGACCATTACAATGTTGGCAAGCCAATATGGATAGTGCACCTCCTAACTATACCCGGCTGCCAACAGCTTGCAGATCTCCTCATCGACAGCCTTCTGCCGCTCGAGGGCAAAGCTTCTCTTCTTCTGTCTGACTGATCGATACTATGGATTGATGTTGAGCTTATGGATAATTATTTTAGGTGGAATGCCTGGCATGTCTAATGCTGACCAGGCGAACACATCCGAATTGATCCAAAGAAAGATAAGGAGTCGGGCCCTCGCTTTTTCGAGGAGCGATCCAACTCGGATGATCTTTGCCGGATCCTTCCCTAATGGGAAGGTCAGTAGGTTCTCGACCGGTTTTCCCCTCCTCTCTGAGTCCATGGGATCAATCAGCTTAGTCACTAGCGGGGCTAGCGCCTCTCGAGGGCCAGGCACCGTGTGATAGCAGAGAGACAAGTTTCTTTCTCCATGCATCTACTCCTTTATTGGTTGGAAACCTCACGAGCAACCTCTTGGTGAAGATGACGGCATCCAACAAGTTTAGTCCGGGCCTATCGAGGATGGCATTGTAAGCCATGGGGATCCAGACGACTAGGAACCTCACCAGGACCGTCTTCTGGTAGGGTGACGTTCCAGCCGTGACCGAAAGAGTGAATTCTCCTTCCACCTTCACAAAGTCTCCTGTGAAACCCATGAGGGGTGTGGCCATGGGCCGAATGTCAGCTCCCCCTCCTCTCTGGGGCCACCGACAGCACACCTGCACACTTGTGGTAATCGGATAGAGTTTTACTAGTCTTTATGTAGCGCTCCATAAAGAGCTAGAGAACCCCAACTAATTATCATAAGTGGCAGACACACGAAATCACATCTTGTTAAAAACTTTTCATTTTCATCTCAATTATATACACAAATCATTCAATCAACACCAAGCATCAACCTGCTCAGATAATATTTTTCATGACATTCCTCAGGCAGTTTACAAGATCACATTCACAATCGACATCAAAATCCTAAGTGCACACATCATGCTCATAATTTTCTCCAAAACATAAGTCTCATATTCATATCCAAAAAGGTCTAAAACATCATTACATCTCACTGTACACATACACATATACAAAATACAAATATCAAACCACACTCTCTCAATATACAAGGCTAGCATTTATACACTCTTGCATCCAAGCAAGCTTCACCAGCTAAGGGTCCTGTCCTATTTATCTTGTGATCCTGGCAGAAATACTCACTGATCTGAAAGAACATTTAAATCATAAAGGGATGAGACCTAAGTCCCAGTGACTGGATAACCATCTAACTATGGAGAAATAGAGAACCATAACCTCTTATTTTCAATCGTATGCTGATACTATTTAGCTTGTACACTCAAAGTACATTTTAAAATGATATCAGATAAAATAAAATGTAGCTTATTCTTCAAATAACATATCAGTACTGAAATACTCTATAATAACTTTTCACTGAAAGATAACTCATTAAGATAAAAATCCATGCATTACAATATGAAGATATGCATTCTTTATCTACAACCCAGACTCCCATCGGGATCTGCTTGCCCACTGGCATCTCAAGTAAGCTCTCCCTCTCGGGATAACTATTTGGCCCATTGGCCCTTTTTATATCACAACATATGCTTTTAGATCTCATGATGCTGGGCTGTGTGTGTAATGCCTCTGAGGTACCACCCTACAGTCGCCCTTCTATAGGTGTACTCTCATCGGGTGCGTGACTAGCAACAGGATCCCCGCACAAATAGCACCCCTTACCCGTGCGGTTCACCTGGCAAAGTGCTTTGTTCCTTAACCCTGGAACCTCGGGTTTTCTCTCTGCCCCCACGGGCTATATATAGTAATCAGCTCCACTGAGCTATGATTCATGCCCCCACGGGCTGCTCACAACCAGCCCCACTGGTCTGGTTAAGCGTGCACTCACCCCTGATTCTGGGGTTCATCGTACGATTTGTTCGCAAGGAGGTGCCGGCTCGATAGTAGTGTGCAATGCTCATGCTACAGTACAGTCTAAAGGGTGATCAGCCCCCTAGCTGCCTGATGCTCAGTATGATACATACATCATTTGTAAAGCTTTATCATGCAAATATGCCATGTATACATAAAAATCCCTCATCGAAACTCATGCTTATGTGTTTATGCTCAAAACTCATGCTCGAAACTCATTTGTCAGAATATCATATACTAGGTTCTCATTTCTCATATTTAAAACATACATAATACTCTGCTAACATAACATACCATAACTAGGTATTAATCTCATTATACTAGCTCAAATTAACTTCTCATTGCTAGATGAGAAATCCACTCACCTTAGTAGGTTACTCCTCGACTGGTACAACTGGTACTCAACTCTGGTATTCGGCTCCCTGGAATAACCCTCTTGACCTACGTCAACATACAGATACGATAGCTATTAGGATTACCTCCACACGAGGTTTTCCCACGAACCATGCATGCATACATGATCTATCCTCTAATATCTCATTATTTTCTTCCACCCTTTCTCTACTCAAGATTACTTCTACTATTACCTCAAAATACAATAATCTAAAAAATCTAAAGTCATACAAGATCTAGGGAAGCTATAGCTTACCTGGAGTCGAGCACAAACCCCAAGCTTCCCTTTCCCTTTCTCTTCTTCCTCCTTTTTCTTCTTCTTCTTCTTCCTCTCTTTTCTCCTCTTCTTTCTCTCTTTCTTTCTTTCTTTCTTTTCTCTGGCTGAACCCACGTTTCCCTTTTTCTCTAATGACTTGGGGACCAAGTCATTGGAAACTTAAGGGTTAAGGCATGCCAAATCTCCCTTTTGCCCTCAAACACTCTTAACGCACGCTTTTTGAAAACACGTGGCTCACTTATAACCATGATATTTTGCCCTTAGATTTTCTTTCCTAAGTTGCCCTTAACACAATTAGCAATTGACATCGGAGCCTTTTCCCATTTTGCCCCTGATATAGCATTTTTTTAATCGATTTATAGCCCAGATTATCATTTTTTACTTAAATCGATACTTTTATGTAACATTTCTAAGAAAAGACTTTACCATCTTGAAGAACTCGATTTTAGAAATCCAACGGTTCAAACGGCATCCAAATCGGACTTGAAACGGATTAAATATGAATTTCTCAAGATTTAACTCAGAAAAACCTGCCGTCTTGGAGTCGGCTCGAACAGATTGGGAGTCGGCTCCAGCAAAAGTAGGGGTCGACTCCAGAAAAGTAGGGGTCGACTCCTGAAAAGTAGGGGTCGACTCCAGCTCTGCAGGGGTCGACTCCTAAGCGTGCCGAAAGTTTAAAACCGTGCCAGAGTCGACTCCACTCCAATTAGGGTCGACTCCAACCACTAAAAACATCATTTTAGGATAAAACTCAAACTAAACTTGATTTTTCTTGTGATTTAAACCCATTAAAACTTAAGTCTCTCAATTTCTTAAATCAAACTCATTAACATTCAGAAATATACTTATTTACTCCAAAATTTCTTCTCTTTACATTTATCAAAAGGCCAACACACCCACATTTCACTAAAACTTTCTGACTTTCATTTTCAAATGAAAATGCCATAAATTACAAGGTTTTCAGGATGTTACAATTCTCCCCCTCTTAAGAAATTTCGTCCTCGAAATTTAGCTAGATATATTTTCAAATAGATGGGGGTACTTCAATCTCATCTCATCCTCTCGCTCCCATGTAGCCTCCTCTTTTTGATGATTTAACCATTGCACCTTAACTAATGGAATTCTTTTACTGCGGAGCTGCTTAATCTCCCTACTCAAGATCTTCACTGGTTCTGTTGCAAATGATAAATCCCCCTGTAACTCTATAGTCTCAGACTGAATCACATGAGAGGAATCTGGCACATACCTCCTAAGCATTGATACATGAAATACATTATGAATCTGAGATAACTCTGGAGGTAAAGCCAATCTATAAGCTAGTGTCCCAACTCTTTCCAGAATTTCATAGGGTCCAATATACCTGGGACTCAACTTGCCTTTCTTTCCAAATCTCATAATACCTCGCCAAGGAGATACCTTCAGAAAGACTCTATCTCCAACCTCAAACTTTACCTCTCTATGCTTTTTATCTGCATAGCTCTTCTGTCTATCCTGGGCTGCCTTTAATTTAGCTCTTATAATTTTAACTTGATCTGCTGTAAGCTGCACTAACTCAGGGCCTAACAGCCTTCTCTCTCCCTCCTCATCCCAACACACTGGAGTTCTACATTTTCTCCCATACAAGGCCTCATATGGTGCCATATCAATGCTAGAATGGTAGCTGTTATTGTAAGCAAACTCTATTAAAGGTAGATGATCATCCCAGCTACCAGAAAATTCCATGACACAAGCTCTCAGCATATCCTCCAGTGTCTGGATGGTTCTTTCTGACTGACCATCGGTTTGGGGATGAAATGCTGTACTGAACCTCAATTTAGTCCCCAAAGCTTTCTGTAATTCTGCCCAAAATTGAGATGTGAACCTTGGATCCCTATCTGATACTATCGATACTGGCACACCATGCCTACTCACAATTTCATGCACATATAATTCTGCTAATCTATCCAAGGTAAAGACAATCTTAATAGGCAGAAAATGAGCAGACTTAGTCAATCTATCAACTATCACCCATATAGCATCATTGCCCCTTCTGGTCTTTGGGAGTCCTACAACGAAATCCATAGTTATATGCTCCCACTTCCACTCTGGCACAAACAGAGGCTGAAGCTTTCCAGCTGGACACTGATGTTCAGCCTTAATCTGCTGACACACCAAACACTTAGATACATACTCAGCTATCTCCTTTTTCATACCATTCCACCAGTAATTCTGTTTGATAGTTCTATACATCTTAGTACTACCTGGATGCATTGAATAAGCTGAGCTATGTGCTTCCCTTAAAATCTGATCTTTCACTGATTCCACAGCTGGCACACAAACTCTGCCCTTGAATAATAACACTCCATCACCTCTAACAGAAAACTCTGACTGAGACCCACTCTGAATTAAATCTCTAGCTTTAAGCAAATGTAGATCTAGCAACTGAGCTTCTCTTATTTCTTCTAGCATTTGGGGTCTCACTCTGAAAGTAGCCAACAAGGCTCCTGATTCTTCTACAGCTAGCTCTGCATCTAACCTCCTTAACTCAATCATCAAGGGTAGCTGTACGGTTCTGATAGAAGCCAATGTGGCCATAGACTTTCGACTCAAGGCATCAGCCACAACATTAGCTTTCCCTGGGTGATACTCAATAGTGCAATCATAGTCTTTAATCAATTCAATCCATCTTCTCTGCCTTAAATTCAATTCCTTCTGGGTCAGAATATATTTCAAGCTCTTATGATCAGTAAATATCTGGCATCTTCTTCCATACAAGTAGTGCCTCCAAACCTTCAATGCAAATATAACAGCAGCTAACTCCAAATCATGGGTGGGGTAATTCTTTTCATGGGATCTCAACTGTCTAGATATATAAGCCACTACTTTCCCATTCTGCATTAAAACACACCCCAAACCCTTCAATGAGGCATCACTATAGATCACATAATCACTGGCACTATCAGGTAGTATTAGGATTGGGGCTGAGGTTAATCTCCTTTTCAATTCATCCATACTCTTCTGGCATTCATTTGACCAATCAAACTTGATATTCTTTCTAAGCAGCTTAGTCATAGGAGAAGCCAAAATCGAGAAATTTTCTATAAATCTTCTATAATATCCTGCTAACCCCAAGAAACTCCTCACCTCAGTCTGATTGGTAGGTGATACCCAATTTACTATAGCTTCAATCTTTTGAGGATCTACCATAATACCTTTGGCTGAAACTACATGTCCCAAGAACTTTACCTCATCCAGCCAAAATTCACTTTTACTAAACTTTGCATATAATTGCTTTTCTCTTAATATCTGCAAAACTGTCCTCAGATGCTGTTCATGCTCTTCACTACTTCTAGAATAAATCAAGATGTCATCAATGAATACTATCACAAATTTATCTAGATACTCTTGAAATACTTGATTCATCAGACCCATAAAAGCAGCTGGAGCATTTGTCAAGCCAAATGGCATTACCAAGAACTCATAATGACCATATCTGGTCCTGAAAGCAGTCTTAGATATATCCTCATTCTTTATTCTCAATTGATGATACCCAGATCTCAGATCAATCTTTGAAAACACTGCTGCCCCCTGCAGCTGATCAAACAAATCATCGATCCTTGGCAATGGATAATTGTTTCTAATGGTCACCTTGTTCAACTGTCTATAGTCTATACACAACCTCAAGGTACCATCCTTTTTCTTCACAAACAACACTGGTGCACCCCATGGTGATATACTGGGTCTAATAAACCCTTTATCCAATAATTCTTGTAACTGACTTTTCAATTCTTTCAATTCAACTGGAGCCATTCTATAAGGTGCCCTGGCTATTGGTCTGGTATCTGGGGCTAGATCTATACTGAAATCAAATCCTCTGTCAGGAGGTAACCCTGGCAGCTCCTCAGGAAATACATCTGAAAAATCCCTTACCACAGGGATATTCGTCAGCTCTAAACCATTGCCCTCTAGGCTCACTGCACAAGCTAAATAGGCTTCACATCTCTTTGCTAGCATTTTATTGGCTGACAGAGCTGAAATCACTCCTGAGGGTAACCCCCTCCTATCACCAACAAAACAGACCTCTCTATCATCAGAAGTTTGTAACATCACCTCCTTCCTTAAGCAATCTACTCTGGCTCTATGCACAGATAGCCAATCCATCCCCAAAATGGCATCAAACTCTTTCAACCTCAAAGGAATCAAATCTGCTGCTAATTTCTGACTCCCCACAGAAATATCACAACCTCTATACACTTGGTCTGCTATAAAAGGCCTCCCTACGGGCATAGATACTACCAACTGACTACCCAACTGGCCCACATCTCTAACTAGATGCTTAGCAAACTCACATGAGATAAATGAATGCGTAGATCCAGAATCAATTAAAATATAAGCATCATGATTATCGATGGGTAGCATACCTGTCACCACATCAGGATCAATCTGAGCCTCCTGTCTGGTCATGGCAAACACTCTGGCCTCGGCTCTCGGAATACTGGATGACCCTCCTGGCTGATTAACATTAGGCCCCACCTGACTGGCTGAAGCCACAACACTACCATCACCCCTCCTACTAGGCTGTCCCCTTGGCATTACTGGCCCCTGAGGAAGCCCACCAGCCTGCTGCCCTCTCCTAGGGCAATCTCTCTTCAGGTGACCTAGATCACCACAAATATAACATCCCTTATTGCCCCTCCTACATTCTCCCAAATGAAGTTTTCCACATACATTACATGGGGGTATATTTCTCCCTCCACCAGAAGGACGACCCTGCTCCCCTACATCACCAGACACCCTGCTGGAGGCAACCTGAGGCACACCCACATAAGGCTTTCTTTGAACTGGGCTAGATGCTGACACAGATACGGATCCTCTGCCCACATCACCAGGGGCTCTAAACCCAGAATAAAACTGTCCAGTCCTCTGGGGTTTCTTAATGGCTGAGTCCCTCCCGGAGCAGAAGAATACTAGGAGCACTTCTTTTCATTCTATCCTGCCTCCTACTCATATATTCTTTTTCAATCTCCTCGGCTTTGAGTGCTCCCTGCACCAACTCAGAGTAATATTGTAGGTCTGCATACAGGTCTTGGCTTTAATAGGGAGATTCAATCCATCCTGGAATAGTCGACATCTCTCCCTCTCATCAGCCACCAAGGCCCTAGCAAACTGAGATAACTCCACAAAAGTGGCTTCATAATCTGCCACGGACATCCTCCCCTGAGTCAGACAAAGGAAATCCCTCCTCTTCTGATCCCTATAAATCTCAGAATAATATTGCTGATGAAATTCTCTTCTAAAATTTTCCCATGTCAACTCCACTCCCTGGGGCTGCCTGCCCTGAATAGATCTCCACCAACTCTGGGCTCTACCCTCCAGTAAAAAGGTGGCAATACTCAGCCTCTGCTCCTCAGAGCATCCCATCACATCAAATACTCTCTCGATCCTCTGCAGCCATGCCCCGGCCTGAATAGGATCAGTAGTTCCCTGGAACTCCAGAGCCCCTAACTTTCTGGCTCTTTCCACATTCCTCACAACCTCAGTATTTTTAGATGGAAGGCTAGAACTAGCACCCACAGCTGCTACCACAGCCTGAGTAATCATGCCTACCAACTCTGACATACTAGGCCCCTGAGTCTGTACTCGAGATGGGTCTACTGGCACAGGGGTAATAGACTGTGAAGAAGACTCTGGCATCTGCTCTGGAGATGCCCCACTCTAGCCTCCTTAGATACTGGCTCGGTGGAATCACTAGAAGCCATTCTATCAATTTGACTTCTTCTAACTGACCTTCTGAATCTACTTTGACCTTTGCTTCTATCCCTGCCTGAAGATTGCTCTGTCTCTCTAGATGCCTTTGTAGTAATCGTCCTACAAGACATTATTCATTACATCAGTTTCATCATTCAATAGCTATAATCATAAAACATTCAATCATCCTAGACTCATACTCATACTTATTCCCCTAGGACCTAATAACCTAGGGCTCTGATACCAAAACTTGTCAGCTCCCCCTCCTCTCTGGGGCCACCGACAGCACACCTGCACACTTGTGGTAATCGGATAGAGTTTTACTAGTCTTTATGTAGCGCTCCATAAAGAGCTAGAGAACCCCAACTAATTATCATAAGTGGCAGACACACGAAAACACATCCTGTTAAAAACTTTTCATTTTCATCTCAATTATATACACAAATCACCCAATCAACATTAAGCATCAACCTGCTCAGATAATATTTTTCATGACATTCCTCAGGCAGTTTACAAGATCACATTCACATTCGACATTAAAATCCTAAGTGCACACATCATGCTCATAATTTCTCCAAAACATAAGTCTCGTATTCATATCCAAAAAGGTCTAAAACATCATTACATCCCACTGTACACATACACATATACAAAATACAAATCAAACCACACTCTCTCAATATACAAGGCTAGCATTTAACACTCTTGCATCCAAGCAAGCTTCACCAGCTAAGGGTCCTGTCCTGTTTATCTTGTGATCCTGGCAGAAATACTCACTGATCTGAAAGAACATTTAAATCATAGAGGGATGAGACCTAAGTCCCAGTGACTGGATAACCATCTAACTATGGAGAAATAGAGAACCATAACCTCTTAATTTCAATCGTATGCTGAAACTATTTAACTTGTACAACTCAAAGTACATTTTTAACATGATATCAGATAAAATAAAATGTAGCTTATTCTTCAAATAACATATCAGTACTGGAATACTCTATAATAACTCTTCACTGAAAGATAACTCATTAAAATAAAACTCCATGCATTACAATATGAAGATATGCATTCTTTATCTACAACCCAGACTCCCATCAGGATCTGCTTGCCCACTGGCATCTCAAGTAAGCTCTCCCTCTCGGGATAACTATTTGGCCCATTGGCCCTTTTTATATCACAACATATGCTTTTAGATCTCATGATGCTGGGCTGTGTGTGTAATGCCTCTGAGGTACCACCCTACAGTCGCCCTTCTGTAGGTGTACTCTCATCGGGTGCGTGACTAGCAACAGGATCCCCGCACAAATAGCACCCCTTACCCGTGCGGTTCACCTGGCAAAGTGCTTTGTTCCTTAACCCTGGAACCTCGGGTTTTCTCTCTGCCCCCACGGGCTATATATAGTAATCAGCTCCACTGAGCTATGATTCATGCCCCCACGGGCTGCTCACAACCAGCCCCACTGGTCTGGTTAAGCGTGCACTCACCCCTGATTCTGGGGTTCATCGTACGATCTGTTCGCAAGGAGGTGCCGGCTCGATAGTAGTGTGCAATGCTCATGCTACAGTACAGTCTAAAGGGTGATCAGCCCCCTAGCTGCCTGATGCTCAGTATGATACATACATCATTTGTAAAGCTTTATCATGCAAATATGCCATGTATACATTAAAAATCCCTCATCGAAACTCATGCTTATGTGTTTATGCTCAAAACTCATGCTTATCAGAATATCATATACTAGGTTCTCATTTCTCATATTTAAAACATACATAATACTCTGCTAAACATACCATAACTAGGTATTAATCTCATTATACTAGCTCAAATTAACTTCTCATTGCTAGATGAGAAATCCACTCACCTTAGTAGGTTACTCCTCGACTGGTACAACTGGTACTCAACTCTGGTATTCCGGCTCCCTGGAATAACCCTCTTGACCTACGTCAACATACAGATACGATAGCTATTAGGATTACCTCCACACGAGGTTTTCCCACGAACCATGCATGCATACATGATCTATCCTCTAATATCTCATTATTTTCTTCCACCCTTTCTCTACTCAAGATTACTTCTACTATTACCTCAAAATACAATAATCTAGAAAATCTAAAGTCATACAAGATCTAGGGAAGCTATAGCTTACCTGGAGTCGAGCACAAACCCCAAGCTTCCCTTTCCCTTTCTCTTCTTCCTCCTTTTTCTTCTTCTTCTTCTTCCTCTCTTTTCTCCTCTTCTTTCTCTCTTTCTTTCTTTCTTTCTTTTCTCTGGCTGAACCCACGTTTCCCTTTTTCTCTAATGACTTGGGGACCAAGTCATTGGAAACTTAAGGGTTAAGGCATGCCAAATCTCCCTTTTGCCCTCAAACACTCTTAACGCATGCTTTTTGAAAACACGTGGCTCACTTATAACCATGATATTTTGCCCTTAGATTTTCTTTCTAAGTTGC
Organism: Calamus simplicifolius; assembly: GCA_900491605.1. Taxonomy (NCBI): domain Eukaryota; kingdom Viridiplantae; phylum Streptophyta; class Magnoliopsida; order Arecales; family Arecaceae; genus Calamus; species Calamus simplicifolius. The sequence continues at coordinate 49,757 of UESW01002109.1, read as the reverse complement.
CCTTAACACAATTAGCAATTGACATCGGAGCCTTTTCCCATTTTGCCCCTGATATAGCATTTTTTTAATCATTTATAGCCCAGATTATCATTTTTCACTTAAATTGATACTTTTATGCAACATTTCTAAGAAAAGACTTTACCAGCTTGAAGAACTTGATTTTAGAATCCAACGGTTCAAACGGCATCCAAATCGGACTTGAAACGGATTAAATATGAATTTCTCAAGATTTAACTCAGAAAAACCTGCCGTCTTGGAGTCGGCTCGAACAGATTGGAGTCGGCTCCAGCAAAAGTAGGGGTCGACTCCAGAAAAGTAGGGGTCGACTCCTGAAAAGTAGGGATCGACTCCAGCTCTGCAGGGGTCGACTCCAAGCGTGCCGAAAGTTTAAAACCGTGCCAGAGTCGACTCCTCTCCAATTGGGTCGACTCCAACCACTAAAAACATCATTTTAGGATAAAACTCAAACTAAACTTGATTTTTCTTATGATTTAAACCCATTAAAACTTAAGTCTCTCAATTTCTTAAATCAAACTCATTAACATTCAAAAATATACTTATTTACTCCAAAATTTCTTCTCTTTACATTTATCAAAAGGCCAACACACCCACATTTCACTGAAATTTCTGACTTTCATTTTCAAATGAAAATGCCATAAATTACAAGGTTTTCAGGATGTTACACCGAAGGGAGTCATGAGACAAGCACATCCGAACAAACGCATCATAACTTAAAATGTCAGCTAAGATTCCACTGTCGACCAATATCCTTCTTACGGGGTGCTTTGCAATCGTCATAGATACAATGACGCTATCATCATTGGGATTGCTCACCCCCTCTAGGTCCCTTTCAAAGAAAGGGATTACAGGCTCTACTCCCTCCTCCCCCCTAAGCCTCTTAGATGGGCTGCCTGCCTTCCAGGATATCATAGCCACTGTCTTCTCGGTTGGGGCATTATTGATGTCGACCTAGGCAGGTGAGGGCGTCGATGGACTTGGAGCAGCTGGATTCATCCTTCGGACAAACTTGCCGAGGTAGCCTTGCTGAATGAGGTCCTCGATCGCCTTTTAAGCTGACGATAGCTCTTGGTGTCATGGACGTGGTCCCAATGGAAGCGACAATAGAGATTTTTGTCATGGGGGATCCCAGGCTTCAGAGGCGAAGGGCACTGGAGCAACAACTCTGTTGGCCCAGATGACAACCCAAGAGGGGGGGGGGGGTGAATTGGGTTCTTTTAAAAATTTAGCCTCTTGAAAATTGTTTGCTTAAGATGAATGAAAACAAATGCAATGTAAATATAAAGTACAGCGAATAAAACAGAGATAGAGATGGAGTCAATGGAAGCACGGCAAACACAAAGATTTTATAGTGGTTCGGTGTATCCAACACCTACGTCCACTCCCAAGATCCTACTTGGGTCCACACTATAATCACCTCAATTACAGCCGAGTTGTTTTACAAGTTCACAACTCAAACTTGTTGTTTTATCCGGGATCACAATGAACCCAGCCAGTTTTTTGGGCTCGCTAGCACACAACCCAAGACTCAAGCAAAACTAGCTTGACCCGAGGTTAACAACCTCCACTAGTTCAATCCCCTTTGATTGAACTAGGCACAAACAAGAATAAGAATGTTTTACAAATTTTCACAGCTCCTTAATGAGCAAATATTCAAAGAAAAGTAAATAGGTTTAGAAAAGCCTGGTTTGAAGTTGTTTGGCTTTGAGCTTTTCTTCTTTTCCTCTTCTCCTTGCTGGGTTGAATCAAGCCTCAGCTCCGATTCTTCACAGTAGATGCAGTTGAGAAGATTGAAAAGTTGGTCTCTTTCTTCTAGTTGAGAATCCTCCGATTTTTCTCTATTTGAACGGCTTGGATTCTTCTTTGAGCTTTGTGGAGTGGAAGGTTTTGAATTTGAAAACTCCTCTCTTGGATATAAGGCTCTAGACTTTTTGGATTTTGATTTTTGATCTTTGTCTATCCGTTTTCTATCTCTCTCCTTCAAACGGTTGTTTTTCCCCTTTTTATAGGTTTTCCTTTAATTCATTTTTGGGTGGAAATCTAGCCGTTGGAGTGTACCTGGAAGGATTTTCCATTAATAAAAAATAGCCGTTAGATGTCAGAAATCAAAATATTACCGTTAGAGCTGATCGGCATTTTGATTTTTCATCCAGGTGGGTTGGAGTCGGCTCCAGCTTTTCAGGTGTCGGCTCCAATCGTTTTTCCATAAATAGTAAAATCTGAGTTCGTCGTGGAGTCGGCTCCGCAAAAGTAAGTGTCGGCTTGCCGTCGTCAGGTGTCGGCTCCCGAAAACTGTAGGTGTCGGCTCCAGGATGCTCAGAAAATCAACGTTCTGTTCCTGCATCGGAGTCGGCTCCAGACCAGTAAGTGTCGACTCCGAAACCTTAGGTGTCGGCTCCGAAACTCTAGGTGTCGGCTCCAGGTTTTATCAAAAATCAGATTAAAATTGAATTGGGCCATGGGGTCGGCTCCAGACTTTCTAGGTGTCGACTCCAAACTCTGAAACTTTGAAATCTCTGATTTATATTGATTCAAAATTCATTTCTTAATTCCTTTAAATTGATCAAATAAATTTAAGTCCTGAAACACTTATAAAATCCATTATAATCAAATAAATATACTCAATTCCTTTATTAATCATCAAAATCAATGAATGGATCAACAATCTCCCCCTTTTTGATGATTATAAAAACATTGAGTATATGCATAGAATTCTTAAATTAAAGAGAATATCAAGGAAGTGATCTTTACGAGTAAGCTCCCCCGAATAAGGTAGTTTCTCTTATGAAGTTCAAATTCAAATTATTCTTCCTCTACTTTACACATTTGATACTTAAGATTTCTTGTGCATAGACAATTCAATTTGATTATCAATCCATATCAATACTCAATATCATATTAATCATTAACATTCTCAACTATAATTCTTTCCATAGAATTTTCTCCCTCTTAATGCATATACAATCCTAATTCTCTCCCCCTTTTTTGTAATCAATAAAAAGGTAAGAATATTTTACTGCATCAAAGGATAATTGCATCAAAAAGATAATCAAAAGTCAAATATTACATAAAAAAACTTTTCATTCATTAACATAAGCTTCACTACATCACATATTGTCAAGTATTACA